>CABFWB010001330.1:0-16040 GCA_902151455.1 Timema bartmani | reverse complement strand
TAATCTTAAATTTCAAAAAAAAAAAAATTTAAACTCACAAAATAGTACTACGATTTTTAAGATAGTAAAATAAACACAGACACACTCAGTTTTTGGGCATGGATGAGCTTTTTAAAAGCTCCGTAGCCAACAAAGGAGTAGACTAAAGCACTTACTTAGTGTAAAGTAGAGTATTTTAAAAGGGGAATTGTCTCGTAAATAGCGACAAAGTAGTTAAAGTGAACCTTTGTGAAACACGTCAGAGAGAGAGAATGAATCTAAGTGACCCTGAGGCAGATTTAACCGCGCCGCACCAGTTTGACAATCTTTTATAGCTTTTAGTGTCATCGGTGCGTCATCTTTGTAAAGACAACCTCCTATAAGCTCTCGTGTTAAAATCGTTTTAAAGTGAAATACAAAGGTTGCATCTAGAAGAAAAGAAACACACAGTTTGTTATTTCCATGAACAAAATTTAATAAATTTAAATTCAGCACAAATAATATAAATATTTTGGTGTGAAAGTTTTGACTCCCATATGTGACAGCAGCTCAACACATGGTCTTGCCGATCATATTGTTTGGCGTATGGATACAATATGAAAGTAAATCTGGTAACTGTAAAACAGGGAGATAAGACTCGTTACTTGCTCATGTGTAGATCACTGCGTGGATACACGGATATCCGTAATAATATTTGCAAGGGGATTATTTTCATTTTTTTCATCACCGGGTCTTACTACCCGTTTGGGTAATATGCTTATGTACTAATTGCACTAATGGGTTAGGTATGAGGAATGTTGAATTCAGAGTAAGTGTACTCGAATTTGCGTGGAAAGAGTGTGAAAAACCATTTCGGAAAAAACCAGCCCCAGTGCACCCGGCCGGGATCGAACCAAAACCTCCCCATAATATGTAGTCTAGTCTATTGCGAGAGTAGCGCCTTAGACCAAGCGGCCACAAAAGTGGGGTTGTGAGATGATTAAAAATTTGATTTATGTGCGGATTGTGGATAAAACTGTGGATACATCTACGCACGACTAATTGTAATTATTTTTTTTAAATAAAAGGTCTATTCACTTCAATGGGCACGCGGTATAAACATCAAGCTCATCTAGTGTGGTCTGTCTGTAGAGGTTCAAATTTGGCTGGCTGTACGGAGAATGTTTTTTCCCTAAAGGGGGTTCCAATTCTTTCTCCGCACAAATGTGGGTCTCATTTACTCTATATGTTACCGTCCTTGTCCTCCCATTAACGTGGTTAGATTCAGTTGGACCGGACTGATAGGAAATATATTTTATTAAATATAAATATGTTTTCTTTGCAGTAAATAGTGATTACATTTTACTATATTATTTAAAAAGGTATTAATATTATCCGTCAAAGTAACAGCTGAAGCCACATGGTATAATGCATCACTCTCGTGATAGACTAGACGGCCAATGACAGGGAGATCGAGGTCTCAAATTCCGGTCGGGTGCACTGAGGGTTTTTTTTCCCCCTAAATGGTTTTCCAATCTCTCTCTCCGCGCAAATCCAGGTACACTTCCTCTAAATTTAACCTTACTCCTCATCCCTAGCTCCTTAGCGTGGATTAGTACATATGCGTTTAACCAGAACAGGTAGTAAGACGCAATGCTAAGGGGAAAAAAACCAGCTTTGTATCAGTTGACTAGACGTATAAATAAATATAAGAAACTAGATTTAGTAACTTGTTACCAAAATCCTACTAGAGTTAAATGGGGTGCGAAATAAACTGTACGGTGCACCCACACACTTTCTCGCGTCCTTATCTAAATCATACTTTAAGCTCTTAAGATATGTGAAACCAAATAATATACATTGTCAGGCGCGGATCCAGAACATTTTCATAGGGGGGTCATATTAATTATAAATAACATAATTACTAATAATGTAAGCTTATTTTTTAGGTAAAATAAGAATATTTTAAAACGTTTGAAAATGCATTATAGCAATGTGATAGTTTTTTTTGTCTGATCGAGTTCTCAGCGTAGTCACCTAAATAACTCTAGAAATCCACAAAAATTAAATATTATATAATGTCAATAGCAAGTAGCTTTTTTTTAGTATTTTCTTTCTAAATATATATTTTTTAAATTAATTTTCTAAACACCACAGGGGGGTCAGCTGACCCTTTGACACACACCCCCTGTATCTGCGCCTGTACATTGTTATATAAATATAATGAAGAAAAAAATAAATTTGCATTTCACCAAAAAGTATAGGCCTACATGAAATAATATACACTGTTACATAAACATATGATTGGTTCTATGCATTTAAAATTACTCATTTCACAAATATATATGTACTGTACATATACTGTACATATATATACTGTACATATATATGCGCATATATATAGTTTAAAAAATCAACATATATTTGCCTATAGTTCTTGACCTATCGATTTTATAAAATGTTATTTCAAATGAAAGTTGTTTACTTTTAATATCCCTACAGCCTTTAATGATAAGTTATTTCCTATCTCAAAGAGCTACGGAGATATGTTCAAAATCAGAAACATCTTCTCACGTAAAGTGCTCTCTAATCCATTTGCCTGAAAAAATGAGGTGCGCCATTTTGTTCGCGGTGTTATACAATGCCTAGATACAAATTTGAATCAAAATCGTTAGAGCAGATTTTGATAAATTCCATTTGTTTTTATCTCTTTTCAACCATGATAAAAGTACCCGTAATTTTATAGTTGGATGAATAATTCCCAAAACCCCTTTAGGTAACCTTATGAAATCCCTTGATACCAAGTTTTAACCTGATCGGTAAAATGGTATCGGTTCTAGTTCCAGTAACAGACAAACAGACGGCATTGTTGGAACTCCGCACGGGCTTTCTCATTTCATTGTTTAAAATTGGATATATTCATTCAAAACTCTTAATATGTGTGAAACGAAATAATATACACTAATAAACCCGAACAAAAATGGCTTTATACTTACGGTCTACGGAAAACATTTTTTTACTCGCGTTTTTAAATTTTGTAATTTTGTTTAGTGAATTAAAGTCCTCATTTGCATATTTGAACAAATAAAAAATATCGATATTGAATCCACAAGGGTCAACACTTCGTATAAAAATTTCGACATTTTATTAGAGGTTTCACATCTTATGGTTATCACATTGCTATTAAATTCCTCAGTTATAAATTTAGACCAATAAAAAAAGGTAAATATTGACTATTGAGTCTAAAATGATAGAGCTAGATAGCTGTACAAACATTTCCCCTATGAGGTTAAAGGAAAAGGAACATCAACTTTTTAGAGACTTACTCTATGGCATCAGAGAATTATTACGTTAAAATTTAAGTAGTATCTCTGTGAAACTAAAGTTCACAAAATTGTATTAATATATATTTGACAAAATCTCAGAAACTATTGGTTTTATAAAGATATATTTTAAATATTTTAATAGTACTACAATTTTGCAATGATAAGATATTTAGTATCTCATGTAGTAGCGTAGATACGGAAATTATTTCTCCTTCTGTAAAGTACCCTGAAAGTCATTTTCATGGGGAAATTAAAGTAGCAATTTTGTTTATAATCTTAATCAACGCCTAGATACAAATTTTAATCAAAATCAAGCCGATTTTGAAATAAAATCGATTTTTTTCTCTTTTTTCCCTTTACTAAACTACTCTTAATTTTTTAAACATGTTCAAAAAGTTTTAAAAAAATAGATATATTGGCGTATATCTTGAAAATTATTGGTTTTATAAGAATATGTTTCAAATAAAATATTTTTACTATATATAGACCTAGGTACATATTTGCAATGATAAGTAATTTCATATCTCAAAGAGTTAAAGATATATGATAAAAAAAATAGAATTTACGCATCAGACCGAAACCCTTAAAGTCACTTTGACGAAAAATTGAGAGTAGTCATTTTATTTGTAATATTGATCAATGCTTAGAAATGAAATGTAATCAAAGTCATTAGAGCCGATTTTGATAAAACCGATCTTTCATCTTTTCGCCCGGAAACTACCCTAAATTTTAGGGTCAGATATCCAATTCCAAAAACTCTTCGTGGGAACCCTATGAAAATCCTAGATACCAAGTTTTAGCCCGATCGATAAAACAGTTTATGCTCAACTCCGAGGCAGGGACAAACAGACAGAAGGCAATCTAAAAACCACTTTTTCGGATTCGGGGTGGGGTCATGAAACGCCAACATTTATCAAAATCTCAAGTTCAATTTTTTTTAACGATTACAATAATTTCTCTATCTGTAAGATGGTGAGAAAGTGAAAAATCGGGTTCAAGTTCGGGTCGTCGTCGGGAAGTTGTCGACCTCCATCAAAATCTTGAACTCGATTTTTTTTTTTTTTTTTATTTTACGATCACAATACTAAGAAGTACTAGAAAAAATGTATTTAAAAAAATATAATTTCTTGTTTCTAATGATCATTTTGAAAGTAAGAGGGTTCAATTTTTTTCCGTATGCTGATAACGGAATATTTTGCAACTTTATTGCTCATTATTTTTGTAACTGCCACGAGGTCTCCTCGAAGCGTGTCTGTCGCTGTTGTTAAGACAACCTTTCTCTGCTGTTTTCCTGTACACACACTCCCAACTGGACGGTGCCTGTTCAAAGAGAAGTTGTTTAGTGTACACTCCATGCTATATTACAGTTAACTACCATCTTCTACTACCGCCCCTTCCTTTCTTCCCATCAGAGGAATATTACGGGTGCAACCAAGCGTTCTTATTAAGGCAGGACTTGTAATTAAACCGTTGATGCAGAGTTTACCCCTGAAACTGAATAGGCCTCGTACCCGGAACCAGTGACGTGCAGTGTTATGACACTACTGTGTGAAGCAGTGATTCACAAAGTTGGCTCAAAGGCGCGGTCAAGTTCTTCCGCGAGACCTGGTTTAATCCCCTATTATATATATTAAAAAAAAAGTCCCCTTGATTCGATAGCTGAATTCCTCCCCTGGGTGGGCAGAGGTCCTCCACAAAAACGAAAGGAAAGGATTATAAGTAGTCAAAGTGCAATAGCCCAGTAGAAACGTAATTTTCACACCTCCCATAATTTATATACAGTAGAACTCTTTTCAATTCGAAATCTAAGGGATAGCTAAAAAAATATTAGAAGTATCCAAAATTTGAACTAACCATTTCTATGAGTATCTAGACAGCTGGTATACACTAAATTAATAACCTCGAAATATGTTACATATATTCACACACATTTTATATGTACTATATAAAACATACATACACAATAAATACGTACATGAAAAAACATGAAAAATCCAAACAAAAAATATGAAAACTTGGGAAAATTAGCATACAAAAATTTGCAGGCTTAAATCAAAATTGATGAAAGCCGTGCCAACACATCCCCTATATTAGGAAACCCTCTCGCCGGCGGTGCATAATTCCCCGCTTTCTAATTAACCGTTATATCAACAGGTTAGCTCCAATTTTATTTGACATTCTCGGCATTTGGGGTGGTTTAATAAAGAAATGAGTACAAACTTGAAAAATGAACAGTGTATAGGCTTCGAACTATCCAAATATTTCCATCTAAAATTTGAATTAAATGTTGTTGTTTTTTTCCATCGCTTTAAATATAAATTTCATAGGGAATCGTGTTGAGTTTGAACCATCCAATTTTTCGATTTAACCAATATCGGATTAGCCAAATCCTACTGTATATAATTATGGTTTTCATCCAACCTAACACAACCTAACATTTCATGCGTTGATGAATGTTGTCCTTATTTAATTTAACTTCCTAGGCGAAGTTCCTCTTGTTCCCGTTAACTCTATCCAATGGAGGGGGGGTTCATCCTAGACCCCTCTCCCCATAATAGTGGTAGAACTAGTGACTATGCCTATCGAACTACTTGTCTCCGTGAAGGAACTCGACACTCACGGGCTGTACAGCCTCCTGAGGGGCTGTTGGACTACTTATGGGGGTGCCAAGATGCAAGGGGTGGACAGAGGGTGTTCTGAAAGGTGTAACCTTACACTTCTGCTCTTGACTTTTTATATTATTTTTGTTTAGCGCCCCGTCTTACTACCCATTCGGACTATATGCATATGTACTAACTCTAAAGGGCTAAGGGTAAGTAAGGTTAAATTTAGAGGAAGTGTACCCAATTAAACATGTGTTACACAATCAACTGTATTCAGTTTATCAAAATATTTGTCAATAATAGGCCCTACACTTAACAACTTATTTTGTATTTATATTGATATTGTTTACTTGAACAAACCAACCTTATTTCCCTTTTATTTAAACAAAAAAAGGCAATAATAATAAAAAATAATTTAAGATTTTTTTTAATAATTTCAAAAACAATTTAAAAAACTATATAAAATTGTGAATTTTTTAATATCATTTTAGTTTCCTCATCTTTTCTCTACTCTGATGTGGAATCATTTTATATTAGGCCTACATACCCTCCTAATCCTTAACATTTAAAACTAAATTTAGTCATAGTGGTTCTTTATAGCATCGTGTCTTACTACCCGTTCGAGTTATACTCTTGTGTAATAATTACATTGATGGTTTTAGGGATTCGGAAGGTTATATTTGGAGGAAATGTACCCGCATTTGCGTGGATGGATAATTTAAAACAATTTTTGGAAAAAAAACACCCCTCAGTACAACCGACCAAGATTCAAACCTTTATCTCCCCGTTAGCGGCAGTCTAGTCTACTGCAAGAGTAGCGGCTTAGACCATGCAGCCACCGAAGTGGGTGTAAAAATGTTAAACGTACTACAGAGAAATAAACTAAAGTAATCTTCTGTAAAAATAGTAAAAAAAGCAAGTGCCCTTATCAGTTTATTCGTTCATTTTGATCAACATCAGATTCGCAATTAAATGATCGACCGCTAGTTTTTAGTGAGGTTTTAATCCGCATGAATATAGTCTTACTAGCGCTTGTTAAGAACTAATTTTGATATGGGGTCAACAGCAATTCGGACATCTGATATGACTTGAATCAAATCAGGGTTAAAGCCCAAATCCAAGCGAATCTAATGGAACCTTTGAACCATCTTAGCAAAGCTAAACCACAATAGGATGTTCAAATAAATACAAGGGGGCAAAAAAAGGGGCAATAAGAGTGAGTGGCTGGAGTTCTTGTTTTGAATGCCTGAGGATCGACATACGAAACTCAGAACACGCAACTCACACTAGTTGCGGGAATAATAAGTTGACGGTCGTCCTCAAAGAAAATTAAAGTGTAAGTACCCATAAAGAAAAAGATAAGGAAAACACATATAACCTAAGGGTATTAGTACTAATCCAAATATTAAAGAAACTTGAAGTCGTTTTGTTGATATTTATTGATAACTATCATAAGTAAATATACTAGTAAAGATATGTAGATATTTTGAATAACATATAGCAATATATAGGAATATTAAACATTTACAATTATAGCCGAGCTGGCAAAAGAAAAAGAGTTCTATATGGTATAGGATAATTGATGCAAAACAAAAATCAAGATAGAATGTCAATATGAACTCGAAATTAATACATTAGATAAGAACAATAATAATTAACTCTTTCCTTTACGCATGGAACCAACTAATAAGGTTACGTGAGCCTCGTAAAAAATTTCCATTATAAAATCTATCTTTACAATTGATAAAGAAAATTTCTTAAATTTTCCTCAATTTTTCTAAGTCTACTATACATATTTCCATATGCACTAAAAAATTTAAATAAATTGCACAACTAAGTTCAATTAACATTATCAAGAATAAATCTTTAACTGTAAGTGGAATCTGTTTCAATATAATTTACAACAGACAAAATCAAAGTTCGTTAAAGAGAATAAAACACTAACATTAGCCCTCATAATATATTTTGTCCGTTTCATAATTAGATCAAAAGTTATCTCTTCAAAACTAATCGATACCCAATGAAACAATTCAGAACTATCGTTATCCATCAATTAATCGACCCAAAGTCCAACATCGACCTAAAATCTTTACCTATCATAAATTCCCATTTCTGAATTAATACTAAGTTGCCGAAAAAGAAATTAAGAAAAGTTTAAAAGTACAAAATAAAGGTTTAAATAATTATTTAGTCGAAATAGAATTTGGTTCTTACATTTTAACAAGCTGAAGCCTTAGCTTCTTATTCCTCCATTCAAGCTAAGTCCAAGAGCAGCCCCGCCGGCACTATATAGACAAAACCCAGAGAACATTGGAGAACAGGATACAAGGTGGGGGGAAACATATAGATCACAAAGGGGAGGAGCGCGCGTGACAACAATAACTTCTACAATACACTCCCAACAACTGGAATCTTCTAGATTATAGTAGAACAACCTCTCTTCACAGTTTAAGATCTTTGGACTGTCTCTGATAATTGGTGCAAACTAGTGGGCGCGGTTCGAACCTTGAAGGCAGTGGCCAGTCTATATCGTGCCGCGATTAAGCTCGCTTGGGTTGTTGTTCTTCTCTCCGGCTCGTAGCAGGGACGGTGAAACAGGGTAAGTTGTATATTTTCCTGACTCGACTCTTCTATGCTTGTAGCCAAATGCTACACCTTAGTCAAATGACGGTTAAAACCAAGCTTCAGGTGAATCAGGCAAAATTTAAGTAAAATCCATGTTAAAACCAAAATCCAGGTGAATCTGAAAATATTTTGATCAAATCATGGCTAAAACCAAAATCCATGTGAATATGATAAAAATAGGGATGTAAAATTCGAATCATCGATACCTCGATACCATCAATTCTTACTGGTATTGAAAAAATCGAGAATCGATCTTAATATTACGATTCTCGATATTTCAACTCTTACCTCTTAATAAAAGTACTGGCAAAAGCAAAAATGCTAAAATGGCAACATACATAATGAGTTGTAATCGATTATTTTTCATATTTGTTTATTTGCCGTTATTTACAATGTATTTTGGTTAAGTTAACAGCAAGATTTGGTGAATTTATAAGACTTGTGTTTTCGACAATTGTTTATTATAAGTTGTTTTAATTATTTATAAATATTTTACTCGGTGAGGCATTAGTTGTAGGTAAAAATACATGCATACTAGCAATTCCTAATTATTATATTAATCATACATAATATGCTTTGATACATGGTCAAATTGCCCTTTTTCTTTTTTTAAACAAATAATAAATGGTTTTTTATTACTATTTATGTAACATTAGCAATGCTAGCTAATGTTATATCAATACTACCCGCCCAAAATAATCAATATTTATAGACATCCTGCAATATCAAAAGATTTAAAACAACTTACTATGTCAAAAATATGTGGTTTACTCACCCTATAGTCTCGTCAACCATCAAATAATTCAAAAAAGAAGATTGACGTTCCTTGGAAAAGTGGGCCAACGAGTCATTGGTATGAGGGGATCAAGGACTACGCTGATTGGCCTAGCCAGCCGACCAATGAACCTCCCGCAATCTTAACTACCAACTCACCAGATTTCCGGTCTACGTGTCTAGATGACGTGTCTACATGATGACGGTTGTTAACAATAGAACCATGCTGCTATACCTCAGTTTTAGCTTATGTGGTGCTGACTGACAGTTCACAGCTGACTTCTGACAGTCAACATTTAGGTATATACCTAAATTTTGACTGTCAGAAGTGACAACTGCTAAAGACATGTTTTTTGCAGATCATATGGTTTGGCGTAGGGATACATAATTTGGTCTGGTAGCTTTTCAAAGCCGTCAGAAGTCAGCTGTGAGCTGTCAGTCAGCACCAAAGAAGCTAAAACTGAGGTATAGCACTTGTTCGCAACGTGGCATTATACTTTTAATATGAAGATTTCCCCCCTCCCCCGTTATATCCATCAACTATACCTATATAACGCTGGTGCTCAGCTAACATGGTTGACTATTAATTCCAACACAACTACGAGAGGTTCTCCTCTGGACTTGGACATAATCGCTTCAAGATTACAAAATATAAACTTTTTATATTATATTAAATATTTAACTATAATCAACCTATGTTGGGTTTGGGTGTTTGAACACTTAGTTAATTATGTGATTAAAATCGTTTGGTGTAGGCGTCAGTAATTTCTCACAAGAAGATTTATTTTGAAAAGTACTTTTTTTTTTATGGACCACTTAATGTTGCCTTTTGCCGCTTGGGCGCCAGTCTCTTTGTAAAATTTAGACTTATTAGTAGGTAGCCACTTTTTGATTAATTTTTCTTGCTTGGGATATTTAGTCGGAATCGAAAAAACCTGTATTGTGACATCGCTAGATAAAACTTTAGTCAAATCATGAGTGTTTTTATATTATGTGAGTTAATTTGTAGTAAAAAAATCAATTGTTTTTTAAGACATTGTCAACTAAACAGTGAATGTGCCACAGCAGCATGTATAAATGCAAATTATTTCTCACAAAATGTTCCCATATTTATAATATTGTTATTTTGTTGATTTAGGCTAAGTGCCCTCAGTTTTTAATTTTATGCACTCATCAATTAAATAGATTTATATGTCAACTGTTTAGAAAACGGTACGAACAGTTTATGAATTAGAACTACACACTTTTCCACAGAAAATAATGGATTTCCTTCCATCTTTGTACATGTGAATACATTTATAATTAATTAAAGTTAATAGTGTTTTATGTTTGTTGCCTTAGGTAAAGTATTGTACCCTTAAATTGGAGGGATATAAGTTAATATTAAATATATGTCGAGCAAAGGTAATAATACAGTGGGACCTCCATATATCGAACTTCCATGTATCAAAATTATCTAAATATTGAAGTTTTGGTAAACCCTCGTGACATTAGATAGTAAAACTGTTTATATATGCTAAAAAAATCTATATATTGAATTTTTTTTCATGACGAATCAGGTCGTCGTCCTCCCGCTCCCCCATAATGACGATGGTATAAGGAAAACAAGTGAGAAAAAATCGAATGGAGATGTCTCAAGAGGAAGAAAGAAATGTTTGATCGAGGTAATTGCGAGGCCGACGGGTCGTCGCCTAGCAGGGAGTGGTATTGTCTCAACACTTCTCAATCCTTTCCACGAGTAGCCTTCCTCCTCTATAAATCAGCTTCAGTTTGTTTCAGTAACTCTAACCGACTGTTTATGCTCGCTATTGTTTTTTTAAGGTGTATTCTAACACATTTTTTCTTGTTTGTTTTTAACTATCTTTATAAACATAACTTATATATAAAGTGAGACATATTCACTATGCATGATGCTTATACATATTTATTGTGTACTATACATAAGCATGTATGTATGTATGTATGTATGTATGTATGTATGTATGTATGTATGTATGTATGTATGTATGTGTGTTTATGTATGTGTTTATGTATGTATGTATGTATGTATGTATGTATGTGTATGTATGTATGTATGTATGTGTGTTTTATGTATGTATGTATGTATGTATGTATGTATGTATGTATGTATGTATGTATGTATGTATGTATGTATGTATGTATGTACATCCAGGGCACGATACCCAGGGTCTGAGGCCCCAACAGATGAAAAAATAGTCCTCTCACTCACTGAGACCGCAACATCAATTTCCTTTCAGGGATTCTAATTAAAAAAATCAAATGAGGAAAATAATTAGACATCATGGGGAAAAAAATCATGGAACTAAAATGGAGCGTTGGTATGTTGATGGCATCGGGAGAGTCGTATAGCGCCATTATCGTATAAAACAAACGAGTCGAAATAAAAAAAAAGCACCCAAAAACAAACGCATGACGCCACTGAAATGACAGGTCATGTAAGCTTATACGTATTTATATATAGATATATAGGTGTGTGTGTATGTGTGTGTATGTGTGTGGGGGTGTGTGTGTGAGAGAGAGAGACAGAGACAGAGAGAAAGAGAAAGAAAAGCAAACCGATTTTGACAAGGACTTAGACAAGCCAGTCCTTGACTTTCCATAGAGGTAAGACAAACATTAAGAGGGTGTATAAATACACCCCAACATCTCACGGTCCGTTACACGCAATCATGTCAAGCAGGAACTAGAGTGTCGCAAGCATTTGTCGTACAAGATGGAAGCGGCCCCTAGAGAATGACATTTATTTTCCAACAGAGTCGGAGCTAATGTTTGTAGAAGGTATTGATTGTCGAAACGTTATCTCGCTTCGGAGAGAAGAGCGTTATTCCAGTGAGCTTCGAGATGGATTCTGAACAGTCGATTTAACATACATTTCGTTGACAAATTTATATCTATCTGTGGGTTATAGGAGACTTGGTTCGTTCTCAGTCCATACTTAAAATAATTAATTTACTATCGATTTTATTTGTATACCTTGACTTTTTCAGGTAACGTTTATATTTTTCCCTCAGTGTCTTACTACCCATCCAAGCTGTACTTATTATAACGTTGAAATTAAATTAAAATCCTTAATATTAAGCTTAATATAGCTTTTATAATTATAAATACTTTATGTTAAACATTTTTCTTTTTAATTTCAATGCCTGCGGTGGACCTTCGCGTTATTCAACTACAATTTTAACTTTTTTTTTATTGTCAAAAACAACATTAGCTTATTCAATTATAACTTATTTTAAATGTGATCTTCAATTACTCATATTATAAACTTACATTTTGTTTATATATATATTTTCATAATAATACAATAGTAGGTTTCATAAAAAAAATATTTCAATGGTTTTTAACATAAAATTTCTTCTTGGCTCTTTTTAATTGTTTCATATATTTTTCTTATGATTAACAAAATAATTTTATGATTTAAATTCTACCAAGCATAACTTAATTTTTTTAAACTTAAATTAACATCAAAACACTCCAATCACGTATGTATGCTTATTTTTTAAGTGTTTTATGATATTTTAATTATCTAATATTTTAATTCCTAATGTCGTTCAAACATGTTTTAACTTACCATTTTAAATCTATATTAAATCACATTTGTCTATCCTTAAAATATTCTCTGACTATTATTTATCAGAATCACACTAATAGGGTAGGGATGGGGAAAATAGAATGAAAGAAAGTGTACTCGCATTTGCGTGGAGGAATAGTGGAGAAATATTTAGGGAAAACCACAACCATGCCACCGGCCAGGATTCCCTACCAACAGTAAATCAGACTAGGTGAGCCCGACAATTAGTCCGCGTGCACACTGATGTGGTTCACACTATTATTTGTCTAAGCACTGCTTCTTACTACCCGTTCATATTGTACGCTTATGTACTAACTTATTAGGGATCAGGAAGCTGTACTGGCATTTCTTTGAAGGGATGGTGGAAAAACAATTTTGGAAAAGTCACCCAGTACATCCAACTGAGATTCGAACCACAATCTCCCCGTCATCGGCAGTCTAGTCTACTGTGAGAGTAGCACCTTAGGCCATGCGGTCACCTAAGCGGGTTCACATCATATTAAATGACGGTATTTTGCTTCAAGTTGAACCCCAGACGTGAGTACTGGTCATTTTATTTGAGCTACTCAATTTTGTTCCCGAATCGGTGGGCATGCGGACTAAATAACAGGCTCGTTTCTGGTAGGGGGGAGATCTGGATTCTAATCCCAGTCGAGTATAATGGAGGGTGTTTTACTTAAATTGTTTATCACTCTCTCTCTATCTCTCTCTCTCTTTGAATATTTTTTCCATTTCTTCTAGATAAAACTTCATCCCTACTTTCGTTTGGCGATTAAAATAGGTGTCACCCGGATGGGCAGTAAGACGAGGCGGGATATCTTTTCTGTGAATTTCAAGTACATATACCTTTATTGCACCAATGTAAGTATCGTTCTTATTGGACACTACCAATGTGATAACGATATTGTAATACATATAGTCTTAATTGATATATTTAACACCGTGATTAAGAGGCATGTACAACTGGTGGCCCGTGGACCACTTGGGGCTCTAGAGTTCGTTCTGTGCGGCCAGCCATCTTAAATTGAAATAGTTTAAATTGCAGAAATAAACAACAAAAAAACTAGGCTTTTGGAACTGACGTAAACTCTCGCTAATTCCCATGAAGTTTCCAAAGTCTTAAGTTAATGTTACTTGTATAGTGATTGGATGGATGTGGGTGTGGTTATGTGGGTGTGTGTGTGAACTATATTTGGGCATTAGGTATTATAGACCTCATGTATGGCCCCCGATCAATTTCCCAAGAACTTACGCGGTCCTCAGTTGGTGAAAGGTAGGACATGCCCCCTCTAAGGGGTAAGATTGGTTGTTTATAAGAAATGAGCCATCATTAGCATGGAGAGATTATGGGAAAACTATATTTAAAAAATAAAGTATTACGTAAACCCCTCTCAGTGAACATAATCGAGATTTGAACCACGACATCCCCGTCTGTGGCAAACCCGTATATTGTGAGACTGACGCCTTAGACCAAGATATCATCGGCACGGATTTGTTTGTCATGGTTTTACATCCTCCCCTCCAGGTGAATATTGGAGTAGATCCATTTATTTACCTTGCTCAATCCTATCCCTCCCCAACAAGAAACTAATAATAATAATTGTTTACTCTTCTACACCGGTGTGCATGCGGATAAGGGCGTGAGTCTCCTCTTGTTTAGTCTGATTTGTCAGGGATGGAGAGTCCAGGGCCGGGTATATTGAAGTGTGCTTTTTTCCTAAAGGGTTTACCATTTTACTTCCAAGCAATTGAGGGCACACTTCTTCTAAATTCTACCTTCCTCACCATTACCCCAATAGTGACGCTATGCGGATATTTCAGACGGATAGTGAGTGTTATCTGCTCCTTCCATGTTGTTGTTTTTTTGCCTCCCTTGTGCCTCCCTTTTCCTATCTATTTTATCTCCATCATTATTTTCTGTATTATCTTCGTTTCTATCCTCATTACATGACCATACCATCTGAACCATCTCATTTACTCCTTGTACCCCACAGTCTTTAACGGATTACTTCATTCCTTATTCTGTTTCTCCTCGTGACAGCTAACATGATACTCAATTAGCTGTCGCGGAGAAAATAATCTTATGTTCAAACATATATATTTTAAATGATTAATCTGATGTTTTATTTAATGAATAACATAAAAATTAAATTAATAATTGTTGTAACATTTTTATTTGTTATTCTTTGTGTATTCATTTTTATATGAAAAGGGGTATTGCAATAAACAAGTCAATATTAATGTATCACGCTCATGCCTCAATAAATCGTAGTGTTTCTCTTTGTGATACAAACAAATTGGTTGAGTTTCTCTCTGTTTGTGCCGAGTCCGATAAACATCTGTTCGGAACAGTCATCGGATTTTTTTACTGGATCATAAAACCAGTTCCACGGGCTCACAATCACAAACATTCGGCAAAGGATATTTAGTTACTGACGAGATGGGACAAGGAGAATTACCCTCTAATAATAGAGTTATTCCGCGTATTTATCCCAAATTGTTTGTGAAATAGAGCGTGGACTCTATTGGCATATTTATTATGGCTGTTGATTATATTTGTACGTTTCGGCTTAAACAGTTTTGCACACCCACGGCGATTATATAATACGAGAGGTCTCACTTGATTTTCTAGTTATCGGTTCGTTCATCACAGCCTATCAAATTTACATAGATGTTAAGCTTTTGGTGTTTAATTTTAAGCAAAACGTATATTTTTCTCTTTCATTCCACAACAAGAACTGTAAAATAACCCCTTTCCTAGATTTCTATTATATATATATCAACTCTTAACCCTTTGCAGCCCGGTGTAGACATATGGCTACGTTGGGTTTTCTATATCAGATTTTTTATAATATATTTTATATTTAAAAAAATACCAATGCCCAATGTAGCCAAATGGTTACACATTAAAAAGAATTTTCAAACAATTCTAACAAATATATTTATTTATTTTGAAGCTTTACACAGATTTTAAAATAAATTTCTAAAAAAAATTTCATAAAATATACCTTAGTTAATTTGAGCTGGAAGGGATAAAGAGCTTTGTGGGGGTGGGACAATATACTAATAATCTTAGAAAATTATATAAATACAAATAGAAATAATTTTACCCACAGATATACAACTATACATAAGTAACGGTTTCTAAGGTGATGTAAAAAA
>CABFWB010001329.1:113052-153128 GCA_902151455.1 Timema bartmani | reverse complement strand
CCAAGCCCCCTTTCCCTTACTTCAGTTCCTGAAAAGCTACTAAGTTCCCGGTAAATTATTTATGAACTCGTCCTTCCTTCTCTTCAATGTTTCTAAAGTCCATTGAGTTTTTTGCCCCCCTCATTCTTTTATAAAAAAATAAAAATATATGTATTTTTAAAAGACCCAGATGTAATGAGGCTCTACAGAAACGCGAATTAGCATAGTAAATCTGTTGCTGGGTGTAAATCATTAGAACTATGAATGTTGAAATGTGAAGCGTAAAAAAATAAAAGAGTACTAAAAAAAAAGAACATGACTATTTGATTAAGTAATAAAGAACATTTAGCTTACATAAATAATTCTGTTTTACTATTTACAGAGTTTCTTGGATAAAAAGTGTGAAAGTATACATCAAATATGGCTAACTTTGAAAGAAAATAACAGATTCTAGCAAAATTGATTGCTACGTGGTATTTCCCAAATAAACAAAAACTCACGTAGAAGCCAATTATTCATATTAAAGGAAATATTTTTTTGCAATCGGTTGTGTATAAAAATTATAAATTTGACTAGGAAAATATACAAGAATCCACCCCACATAAATTAAACTCTTAGAAACTGAATCAAGGGAGAAATATTTAAAAAATCAAAGCTATGCTACACCAGTAATAACAATTTTCTGGCTGACCTTTTCAAAGTGATACTAGCTATATAAATGTGTAAATGTTAAATAATATTGTTTCTAAAAAAAGTTTCCATCGGAAACTGTCGCATGAAGGAAGTTACTGTACATGGCTATAAATGACATTTGTATTCATGCTTTAAATATTAAAAAAAAATTCTGTTAATATAAAATAAACAACCAAAACTGAGACAAATACTATGCCTAGGGCGTAGTTTTTTGACGTGAAAAAATATATAAATTTGAGGTATATATTTTAAATGTATAGAGGGACTCTATCCTACCACTCGTTTCTTTAAAATTGTATTTTCGAGAGGACACATTGGACTGATTTATCAAAACAATCATGTCGTGTATAACATAGATTATTGAAGTAAAAAAATTTAAATATTATTAAAACATTTATCTTTATAATGTTCACTATGAATTCTTTCATGCAACATTATTGTCTGAGAACTTTATCTTTTTCATAAATTAAGTCATGATAAATGTTAGAATGTATTTGAGAAGGTACTCATTGTTTACATTGAAGGAGCTTTACCTTGCTTGGTACCACTATGGTCCAGACCATAAGATAGTACCATAGTGTAATCAGTCAAGGTAACACCCCTACCTTTCAATAAAAACAAAATGTAGGTCTATATATAATTCTAAACCAGTATTAAACCACCCTATGGATACATCTTGGGTTAAATAAGTTAAATAAGTTAAATTTATGTGTAAAGATACAATGTACTTATAAAAAAAACTAAAAATTCTATGGTGTCATCCCACAATCCAGGCATACCAACAGAGCGGCCACCGTCTGTTGGTGAAGATAGCTATATGATATACTTAATATGAATATTAATAGCTCAGTTAGTAGAGTGGTTGCCATGTAAAGTCAAATGACCAGGGTTTAAATACCTGCTCGGTTGTATTAAAAAAAAAGTATACTTCTAGTATAAACGCTGTTTTTTCAGAGCTATAGGTAAACTTATAAAGAAGTTCATTAGATAAATCTTTAAAATGATCCTTTGAAAAGCATAAAGATATCAAACTTACCGTGATTGTTTCCACTAAGGTATTGCTTATAATATACGCTCATAGTTTTATCAATAAAGGTAAGAAATAGATCTTTCCGGTTATTAGGATTGTATTATACAATTTAATGTGGTAATTAATCAAAACTAGAAAATTGTATTTTAATTTCTTTATTAGGTGTTAGATGATAAAACAAGGTGATGTTATAATCAATATAAGCTTACAGGCTACATAGTTGGGAATCTGCTTTAGCTATTTTCTAAAATTCCAATAACTTACAAATTTGTAAATAAAAATTTAAAGTTAAGCTATGATATGTAAGTTGAAACTATAAAACAGATTTATTTGTTTCTTTAAAACCAACATCAGAGCTTTTTAAAAACTACCATGTAATGCACATAAATGAAATAACACATAGCAATTTAATTTATATTCACAATTTTCTCACATACTCTATTTTATGTTTTAGTATTTATTTTCTCGTATTAATCCCATTTTTGGCTGTATAATTTACACTTTCTTTTCTCTCTTTTCTTTGTTATTTTTTGTAATTAATACTATGTGTTACTTTGTATTTACACATATTATTTGGTTGTATGAACTTCAAGTTTTCATAAATTTTACCAAAAATATTTTTTAATCTACCTTTTAGTTATAGTTACTAATTATTTTGGTGATGTGCCTCTGCTTTCTTGAGTCAATTCTTTGTTTATGTTCCCTTTTTAAATATTTTTTTCATCACTTTCATAGCATCGGTTTCTTATCTTATAATGAAAATTAAAAAGTTCCTCTTTTTTCTAAGTTTATAACACTATAGTAACGAAGTCTGTGAATATATTTAAATATAATATCAGTCGTTTTTAAGTATTTAAATTATGAGAGAGTAGATAGTATACTAAAGTACTCAAAACGATTTTGTATTATTGCATGGAAAAAAAATGAAGCATTTGATTTATCATAAAAAATGATCATTTGACAAATAAATAATCTTGCTCTCTTAGCCAAGAAGAGTTTGGTTTTTACCAACTTGGTAAATTAATTTTTGATGAAATATGATTAATTAATTTTTGAATTACTTATCCTTTGTGAAGTGATCCTAATTGTACTATATAAATTATGTAATAACTTGACACATACCTGTAAATTACTCATTGCTGTCCTTGGATAACTTCCACTTTGTGCCCAGACCTGAAACAGGGAGTCGTAATGCATCCATTTAGACTCACATACTTCATTTTTATCGCTCCCGATTTTATTTGGCTCAATTTGAGAGGTTTTTTTTTATGATTATTAATTAATGTACATTTAATATGTACCTATTACACAACTCTATCACTGAAAATGTCAACCAACTAGAAAGTATAATTGGCCAAGCTCTTTTCTTTGCAAAAAGTTTCAATTCTTCAATGTGGCACGTTTTCTTAATGTGCGTATGTTTCTCTTCCTTACTTCAGCCTTTTTTGATCCGTTTTCTAGTTCATCGCATTCTTCACATGGTTTATTCACTGGTTCTACATTTTGTAAGGAACATGAAAAATCAATAATTTACCAAACAGTTTTTTTTTGTTCATGCGTATCACAAACTGATACGTGATAATTATCCACAGGATTAGTCCTGAGAGCTGAATATAATTCCATTTATTGAAATATGACAACATGGGCACAGTAATTCAACCCGGGACCTTAGACTTTGCGCACCAATGCTATACCACTGAGCCATCCTGATTCTTTCCTTATCCCTTTGTGATACACAATCAAATTCAATACAACAATCAATTTTAGCTCCACCAATGAGTGTCACGGAGGATATAATGAGGGGCGCACTCGAATTGCGGAATAAAATATACCTGTCGGCTGGACCACACGAATTGCAGAACCACCTGTAATCCCATTCAACTCCTTACAACTAACATAACCTAGCCCCGATCCTATAGTGTGTCGTGTACGTTCAGCGAACTCTATGGAATTTTTCATGGCGCTTATATTGTGGGATTCCTGGAGCACTTAAGGGGAGTGATTCCTAGTACATCCCAAACGATTTAATTAGTAAAACTAAACTACAATTTACTAAGAAACTATTTATTTTATATTATTATTATTATTAGCACCGCGTCTTACTACCCGTTTGCGTTATACGCAATTACGCTAATGTGTAATGGAGGCCCTACAGCTTAACGTGGGATCCGAACCACGGTGGAGGCCTGGCATTCCCCACATTCACAAGTTGTGATTAATACACGTTTTGTCAGAGGTGAAGGAAGGGTTTGACAATCTGATAAGTCTGTGCTGGGACCAAGGATTGAACCCCGGACCCCCAGAACAGAATTATGACACCTTACCCCTAGACTGCCAGGTCACCATTTATTTTATAAAAACGCTTGCTTGCACTTTCATAGCCTAATATTTTATAAATTATAACATTGTGAAGATTTTATCGAATAACTCTCGTCATCTTATAACATATATATGTAGTTTTCTCCATGAGTGTATTGTATAAAGAGTAAGAGTCACACTCAAAAATAGCTTTTGTATTTAAAACCTAATATTCTATAATAATAATAATCTGAAAATTAACACCTGGACACGAGAACTGAACCCAGTACCTTCAGTTTAGTACGTCAATGCTCTAACCACTGAGCTATCCAGGAGTCGTGCCGTGCCCAGGGTCATTGTTCACTCATATTTTAAGGCAGAGCCTATGATGGACGTGCGGAAATCGTCGGCTACAAGTGTGTGATTATATTAATATCAGATAACGCAGCCATCTTCGACTCGGTAGTTGGCTTATTGCAGCCATTTGTACAATTATTATAATTGTACGGGGTTGCATACTAAGAATTAAATAGCCAAAGCTATTATTTATGCTTTTAGTGAGGATTACTCCATCTAGATATCATATTCTGAAAATTGAAAAATGAATGAAGAATGACGCTGAGAGTGGGACGAATCCTGGATAGCTCAGTGGTTAGAGCATTGGTATACTAAACCAAAGGTCCTGGGTTCTACTCCCGTATCCAGATGTCATTTTTACATTTTAAGAATATGATATCTAGGTGGAGTAATCCTCGCTCAAAGCATAAATAATAGCTCTGGCTATTTAATTTTATGATAATGTATAATAAAAAGCTTGATGATAGTTTGGATGGGTTTATTGCAAATATTGTAAGACTTGTCAAGTTTAAATTAGGATTCGTGTTCCATTTCAATATAAACATATATTTTTTCTCGATATATTTAACTTTACTACAAACTTATTCCCGTTTATCTCGGTAGTAAAGAAAACTTCTAGCACAGGTGATGAAGTTCACACTGAACATTCACATTGAGTGTCTAATGCAGGTATTTACGGCCGATTGGCCGATTGGCCAGAAAAATATCAAATTACACTTTTATTTCGTTTTTCATTTTAGAACAGAAAAATTGGGACTAGTGAAATAGTTTTATAGATTCAAAATAATAGAACCTAATATTTCAATTTTGTTGTAAATTTTTAAATATGGTAAAATATTTTCTCTTGTCTCAACTCCACTATTTTATAAGGGAGACTACAGAAAACTTCATCAAAATGCAACGTCTTGTTCTAGCTGTCCTATTTACTTAAGTTACACCTTATCGTCAAGCTGGATTACTAACTGGATTATTATATCATACTACTTATATCGCATCAAGGATACAAAACGTAGCAGCAGATAATGGGATTCAGCCTGGATTTACGTGAGATTCTTCACCATTAAAATAATATTATATAAAAAGGGTCAATCACAAAAATCAATTCAATTTAAGATCAAACACCAACTTATTTTGCATCATAGGCTGTACTATGGGATATTAAGCTATAAAATATGGTTTTTATTTTTCGATCAATCCAATGAAAGTTTGTATTCTAGAATATTAAAAATACATATTTAAAAAAAATTAAATATCTCAACTTTGATGGAGAAACACTTCATACGTGTGTTTGAATACTAGCCATGTGTTTTACAAAAGCAACAACTTACCGGAGCGTGGAGACGCAGTGCAGACGTATAAACATATCACATTGTATTTATTTTTAAATTTAGTACAGCCTCGTACTACCCGTCCGGAATATACGCTTATTGGTTTGTACTGTACATTAAAAATGTGGTTCACGCCAAACTAGGAATAAAAGCCATCAACAAATCGATATAGGATTTAAAAAAACTTATGTTTTAATTTTAAAATAGCTGACATGAGAATCAAACTAGGTGCTTCAGCTAAACATGCCAAAGCTCTAACATTAAACAATTCAGGTTTCATCCCATGATCGGGGCCATTTACCAACCTGACTATGTTTCTAAAAGCGCTAAGTAACCAATAACCTCACACATCCAATACAGACTCGGCCTTAAACTAAGAGTGAGGAATGAACATGTATTTATGAATAGTAGCCCTACTCAACCCGGAGATTGGTTGGATCCTCAATAGTTCCACCGTCAGCTGTAAAGCCAATTGAAAAGGCGTACTAGGGAAATGAAGAGGGAGGTAGTTTCTCGTTGCTTCTCTCAATGAGCCAGACATCAGTCTGCCCAGCCCACTGAAATAAATACACCAGCTGACCCTACAAGCGACACCTTCACTCCATTCGTCACAGGGACTGGCTGTATATTGAATGTTATTACTAGTATCGTTCATAACTCTCTACCACTTTCATGTTTGTCAGAGCCATAAGCGACACTGAGACTGATCAATGAAAGTAACAACTTGCTACAGCCCTTACCAGAAGATATAGTGCATTGTAAACATTATATCTGAACAGAGATGGATCTGAGAACTAACATAAGTAATGCATTTATGTGCTTATTTTTCCAAATATCTCTCAAAAAGCCACTAAAGTAGTCTAAACCTTTTGTCCCCCACATGAAGAAATGTAAGATGAAGTGATTTCTTTGACTAGCAAGAAGTGCCCTAGATGAGCAGCCGAGTGCTCTGCCAGAGAGAGAGACACCCGTAGTGTCCCAGATCTACTCAATATTTCAACACCAGACTACTGCGGTCACCAGGGGCTCACACACATCGCCATCGGGTAACAAACCAGGGACCACTACAAGCAACACCACTCCACTGCTATATACCACCGAGGAATACCGGTCACGTCTCCATGAGAGTTCGTGGTCAATTCCTGGACCCTAAGTGCCTGTTGGTTTGAGTCCCGGAGGGAGATATCACGAATTGCTATATAATCTGGATATTAGGGTCAGACAGGTTAAGTGTGTGTGGTGCCATGATTGGCTGACCCTAGAGGCCGGGTTTCCAGACCCAAACAGATTAAACGGGGATGAGAACAGGGTTAAGGTGGAAGTGTAGGGAACACGAGTTAAGGGAATTATTTTTGCAGTTTTTATATTAATTTTTTTGGTCAAAATAAATAAAATATTTCTCCAGTAGAAATTAACATAAAAAGTTTAATTTTTTCCACATGGTAATCCAAAAATTTCATAAATATCTGTCAAAGGTGCTGTGGAATTCAATTACAACTTTTTTCCTTCATTTAAAAAGTTTTTATCTAATGTTGCTATGCTTATGAAATAATATCCAATAATTGTTGATATCACCGTGGGGAGAAAATTAAACTCCATGTTTGTACTGGAGCAATATTTTATTTATTTTGGCAAAGAAAAAAAAAAGTGGTGCCATAAAAACTGCAAAAACACTGGCCTTAACTCGCGTTCCCTGGACTTCCATCATAAGAGGGGTATTTCCCACTGTAGCTCTCCATCTTACGTAGACTAAAGCTTAAAATCCACATGGTCTGGTTTGCCAGAAGGTGGAGGTTATAATCTCTGCTGAGGTGCTTTTCTTTCTGGAATGTTTTTGCATCCCCCCCCCCTCCACGTAATTAAGAGTAAATTTCCTCCTAATTATAATTCTCTTATCCATACCTCAATTGTGTGGATATGTGAACAATTCGAACGAGTAGTTAATAAATGCGGTGGAGTAATATTAATAATAATTGTGATAGTTACTTACAACTAACTTGACCTAGGACAAAACAGCAAATACTACGCACATTACTATAAAAAGCTTGGGAATTTTAACATATGAATCAACTCATATGGAAATGACCTGTTTAAGATTATTTGGAGCACGATACAGCCGGCACACAATACTGCCACCTGTGAGTGTTATCAAACAACAAACGGTTTTAAAAGTTAAGGTAGGATGGATGGGGACGCGAGAAAATTCCAGTGTTTTTGCAGTTTTTATGGCAAAACTTTTTTTTGTGGCTAAAATAAATAAAATATTGCTTCAGTACGAACATAGAGTTTAATTTTCTTCACACTCATGTTGATATAAACAGTTTTTGAATATCCATCGTGAGCATAACGGCATTAGACGAGAAACTATTTAAATGAAGAGTTAAAGTTGTCATTGAATTCCAGGACAGGCTTGACAGATATTCAAGAAATTTTGAGGTCAACATGTGAAGAAAATTAAATTCTATGTTTGTACTTAAGCAATATTTTATTTATTTTGGCCAACACATTTTTTCCCCATAAAAACTGCAAACACGCTGGCTTTTTCTCTCATCCCCTTCCAACTCACCCTAACTCATATATGAATGATTCTCAAAAGGTTGTTTGCAGCACAATACTGCCGGCGCACAGTCCTACGAGTGTGAATCCTACTTTACTTTGACTGATTATGATATGGCCATATCTTATATGCTGAGCCATAGTATAACCCATCAAGATAATATTTCTACTTTTCAGGGCTAACGAATTGTATAAATAATTATTTTAGCAACCCTTCTTACTTCTTTTTCGGACTATACGCATATGCACTAATTACGCTAATGCGGTAGGAAAGAGGAAGATTGAATTTATAGGAAGTGTATCTGCATTTGCGTGAATGTAAAGTTAAAACCCACTTAGGAAAAACATCCTCAGAATACCCAACCGGGATTTGAACTCCTATCTTCACGTTATCTACTTCGATAGTGACAACTTTAGACCATTCGGTCACCGAAGCGGGTTAAAACAGTTGATCAATTCAGCTACCTTAAGCACGGAATCAATTAGGCCTCCCAAGGTTTGTTATTTAAGAACTTATTATCACCGTGTCTTACTACATGTTCAGATTATACTGATATATAATTATTCTAATGTGGTAGGGATGAGGAAGGAAGCATTTTAGAGGTAGTCCACCCGTATTGGCGTGGAAGGAGAGTGAAAAACCATTTAGGAAACACACCTTTAGTAGACCCAACCGGAATTCGAACCCCAATATCCTCGTCATCAGCAGGCTGGTCTTAACATAAGAGTGACGCTTTAGAACATTCGGCTCCTGAGATGGGTAGTTAAGAACTACAAATATGATGTAAAGTAAAGGGGCCTATTTCGACTAACATTTATTACTATCAAAGTTAAGTATTTAAACAGTATACATTTGTAGATACACGCATCTGTATTCGCATGTTATAACTGGATATACTGGATTGCCGATAGTTGGAAGATAACAGTTCTAAACCGGGTTGAATATACTGAAAAACAAAGAAATATAGGAATAATTGAAAAGCTTACGAAAATGAAGGGTTAATATGAATGGCCACATAATTAGACACGAGAGTTTGACAAAGTTAACTAGTAGATTTGTAGACAGTAGACATCACTCTCTCAAATCAAAAAATGCTACATCACGTTAAGAATTTTATCGTGGTATTATCCTTACTAGTGTCTTAAGATTTCTCTTTGTATTTCAAGTTGAAATAACTCTAGTAATTTCTCCTTAGATTTAAAGTTGATATTTTCCCTTGGAGGTGAAGTTAAACAGAATACAAATTAATATTATTTTCAATAGTACATTATTTTAATAGATAATAACATTTATTTACGTGTTTTAAGATGTCAGTCTCGTAATAGACGTTAGTTTGAATAAAAGGTCCTAGATACTCAATCGAATGAATATCATTTTCAATTCAGCTCAATTTATATGAACTATTAAACTAAAAAACATTTGAGAGGCTACTATACTGAAACGGCTAACTAGATTGAAAAACTATTTGTGTAAATACATGTGTTATTTAGCCTAGACTCAAAAAATGCTCCAGCCAAATTTCTTTAAAGTGTATCCACGCATTTTCCAGTTATCGGGGAATAAAATTCCGGAAAGATAGAATAACGGAGATACAGATGAAATGCCAAATGGTAAAGTTAAAACAGGTCTTCGCTATGCTTAATCAATAGTTTAAGTGTATATTGAAGGAAAATATGCAAGAGGAATAACAAAAGATGGTATTCATGAATCAGATAGCAGAATAGATTGTAAAGAAAAAATACAAAGATGTAAAAGACTTAGCTCAGTATTGGCAGAAGCGGAGAGCTTCCGCAAACCAATCAAGAGATTTATTACAAATGATAATAATGTATTAATATTTGTAAGGTAACTGTTTACATGAACTTTATCCACAATTTGGACTGTTACTAGCTAATACAAACTTTTATTGAACTTTGAATCACTTACGTAGTAGGATTTTTGTGGGAAGAAACTTTTATAAAACACATATTTCTTTCGGTCCACATTGATTGCATTTCCCTATAATTTTAGCGTTATTATATAGCTATACTTTATATTTAATAAAGTGACAGCTAAATATCACATGATGTTATGTATAGGTACGTGAAAGTAGATCTAGTAACTTTTATAGAATTAAGATAGTGTTCTTCGTATTAACATTAGATTGTAGTCTATTTGGGATCCATTTTTACCATATAAAAACGAAATTTTTGGACCTCAAACAAGATTTTAAACCAAGTATATCCTAGTTTATTGGAAATTATCTAAATCAGTAGTTCTCAAAAGGGATGGGATACCTCGACACCCTGTGGTAGAGAGATAGGTCTTAAGGGGTGCTGCTAAAATATGGGGAAGTCCACAAGTATTGAACAAAAAAAATCTTCGAGTTAATATAAATCTAGTGTTTCTACAGTAAATTTTTAGCCATGAAATAGTGTTTTGGTTGTAAGTATGTGCTTTATTAAGGGTTCGTTTAACTTTAAGAGTGCCTGGACATAAGGGTGTTTAATATTAACGGTGCCGAGAAATATAAGTGGTGTATTAAAGGATACAATTCTGGAGAAACACTTATTTAAAACATTACTGAGGTTTTTGTATCAATACGTTGGTGTTTGAGTACATTTTGAATTGACAGTTTCTATTTCACTACCCCTTGTATTTAAGTTCTAAATTAGCGTCAGAAGCGTCGAGGGATGGCAGGAATAATAATGTGGCAGTGAGAAGGAGAGGAGGGTGCAGAAATGATAAATGTGGCAGGCAGCGACCGCCAACCGACGGACAAATGGCGGCGATTATACTGAGAACTGCCTCATTAGACCGACACTAAATTAGACCTGATGTTAGCGGATTGCCCTTAGCACCTAACGGGTCAGGTCAAAAAAGGGAGGGAGACAGAGTACGAGGGAAGAATTATGAGATTCTTGGCTCATAATATCACTTTATATTAGTGCCTTCTTCCTTTAACTCGCTTGGCACAAACAACTGCTAGATTAATATAATCCAGGTTTCCTTTGCAGTTATTTTTTGATTCATTTCGCGAATTACGTGACTAAGGTTTTAAAGACTTAAATAATGTTATTGAACAGGTTATTCTTTTATTTTACACCGCGTCTTACTACCTGTACGGGCTATCCGTATTTAATTACTATAGGGGTATATTTACAACATGGACACGGGTTGTCTACGTGGACTGTAATAATTGTGGATGACTCAGTAAATTTTTTCAAATAATTCATGTTTTCAATTAAATCGCTTGATTAAATTTTATCTTGTTTTTATTCGTTTGTGTTGAGATTGTTGACACAAAATAATTTAACCCATCGTGATTATTTGAATAAAATCTTCAACATTACTTATCTTTGTCGGCCACTCTTTTCGATCGAAGCTATTGATTTAGATTTGTTTGCCCTTCAAGAAAAGACTAAGGAAGTGTTAAAAGATAAAATATAAATATTTGTTCAGGAGTCAGTAAAGGTTCAATAAGTATAAACCAATGCATAGGAAACAGTCAACTTGACGGTAAATGGGAGGTTGAAAATTATTTTTTGTGACAGTTCGGCACGTCACAACAAATATTTAGCTGTATTATTTTACTTTTTGTTTTTTAGCTTACGTTTTTTTTACTAGACAATTTCTTTAAACATTTGAGCTCTCCTTTGTAAACGAATAAATGTGTCCGATAAAACGTGATGAGGGTTGAAAATGTAGAGCTGTGAAAGTAGATATATCTTTTATTTTGTTTTTTCATAAATTATTGGACTGAAGTTTTGTTGGTGTCTTTGGCTCATAATTAAATTAATATAACAAGTTATTGACATGTTCTGTACATTCCTTGCACACTGAAACATAACAATCTTAACTTGACGGATTATACTTAGGAGTTTATAAGATAGGGCATTAATGTGATTCGTCAAGATAAAATACTAATTTTCAGGGTAAACGAAATGCAACGTGTATGTTATACATAAATTTAAATAAATCTTTAAATATAAAACAGAAAATAGGTGTTTGTGTTTATGTGTAATTTCTTTCTTAATTTCGTGTTTATTTAAAGATTTTTTTTCGTAAAAGCGGTGTTATTTCGTTTTATAGGAGGATCTCGTGTAACAAGACGATTTCGTTTTATTTCGCTTTTAAAAAACATTGTAAATCATATCTAAAAACTATCAAAGGAAAAAGTACTTGATTCCATTTTTGTGTGGCGATTTTCGCTTTATCGCGTCTCAACATTTTTACAGGGCTCTACTCATAAGAGAAAAATTGAAGATCTACGGTGAATTCATAATAGGGATAGGTATGCTAATGGGAAGTGCGACTGTCAATTTATCTCGTGAATTTCGTAAGCTCTGCTGGTTATCCAGACAGACTAATGAGGTAAATTAATCTATTAGGTGTTCTTTAATATGGAGAAATGTGGATAGAACAATTCTTTCTGTAAACATGAGGGTTAGTTAAAAATAAGGCGCGTTTACGGGTGAAATTTCTAAATTACTATTGTTGTTTGGTGAGGGCAATGTTCATGAAACATATTGGGAAATAAAGGTAACAAATCAGATGGACAACATTGTTCAATCTATTTAAGTATTTATTAATAACGTTTCTACAAGTCTGTCAAATTTGGGTCAAATATCTGGAACATGGCTGTGTGAAAGAGCCATTTTAACGTTAGCTAATAATATGCCAATTTATAAGCGAATACGTAATTTAAGAATCTGTAGATTGTGTTTTATACGAAGAAGTAACTAATAAGTATATTTAATTTTTCTAAATTCCCTCACTCCACCAGATTTACCACCCACCCCATAAACTCATTCTGAAGATAGGTGCTCCTATTATGTTTTTGCGAAATATATGCTCCAACAATGCTACAAGTGCGCTATTTGAAACAATACATAATCTAAACAGTGATTTTAACTAGTTGTTCTAAAGAACAACGCATATTCGTATCCCGAATCCTATCAATTCTGTGAGTTTATCCGTCTGAATTAAGGCCCTTGGCTCTGTCGAGGGAAAGTCTAAAACCTATTTTGTGGGATGGTGGGCGGGAGGGTGAAAGGCGTGGTGGCATGGCTTCAAAAACCGACCAAAATATCCTTCTGCGCCAATAAGAACAGATGGATCACGGAAACCGTAGATGGCGCTAGCTACCAGCCAGGTCTTGCAGAAAAATTATACGTTTGTAAATATCAGTTTTTTCGAGAACGAGTGAAATTTTTATGTTAATACTTTCAACACTCCTTCCAAGATAATGTATCGATGTTTATTAATTGTTAAATTTTCTTATTTTTTGTTAATAAACCGGTAGTTTTCTATTGAAAAAAGTCAATTTTATCGATATTTGATCACTGTTAAAATTATAGAGGAGGTGTGTATATAAAAAGTATAATTTAATCAACATGCTTCTATTCTTGAACAAACCGTTTCCGAAAAGAAAATTGCAAAACAATAAACATTCTTGAAGATAGCCGTTTGTTCACACGGCTCTGCATTTCCACGCCAAATGAAAAGGGTCAATCGCCTCAAAGCAACTACAATTTCCCGTCAAACTATAATTAGCTAGCTCATCAATTAAACACAGAGACAGTTTTTTTAAAAGCAGGATTTTATCTTTTTGATCCATGTTTTAATCATGGGCAATTTTACGTAAATTACTCTATATCAAGCAATAAAAATAATTTGGTTCTTCTAGCTTTCAATGGCAAGAATCGAAATGTTGTCCTTAAGGAAGTATCATAAAATATCTGGCAGGTGTATATTGAAGAATGTACTGATTTGAAATGGTTTTGATGCGCTTTTCTCGTACGAAGAACGAATAATAGTGACGGTACAATATAAAAGGTTATCCTCTATGGTATAGTAGTCAGACCTCTTGGCTACAGATACAAACGTCCCGGGTTCAATCTCCACCACTTCCAGATTTTTCTGTGAACCAGTGGGTCTGGAACGGGGTCAAACTCAGTCTCGTGAGGGAAAAATGAGGAGCTACTTATATAGATAGGTAGTGGCTCTGCTCTAGAAAACTGAGATTGATGGCCAAAGGGCTCGTTATGTTGACTAAATGGCACCCTCTATTCGCAAATATCAGCGCCATCATCGCCAACGGCAGCGGCCGCTTGGTCGGTATAGATCGATCGTGGACCCAAGTAATGGAGTTTTTAATTTAATGACTAGACTATTTACGTTATAAAGTTACCCGCACCAGTGGTTACATGGCTTAGGGTGTTATCATGCAATAGACTGGCTTGCTAATAACGATAAGTAGAGGTTTGAATCTCAACCAGGGGTACTTAGTTTTTTTCTCCCGATATTACTTACTGAATTCCTGTGGTTTTCTTATTCGATCACAACGCTGGCGTGGGTCCATTTTTCCTAAGCTTCCTTTAGATTTTATACCCAATGTTATTGAATGTAATAATTCTAAAAACACAAGTATATTTATATTCTATTATTTTGAGCTTGAGCCTATGTTTGATTAGTCTTTTAGTACAGATTTAGTGGTCTACTAAAAGGTTAAGGGTCTCTGGATCGATTCCAGGATCTACTAATATATTTATTTTTAAGCTGTTTCGTACTGCTGACTAATATAAAAATTATTATTTTATTATTATTATTAGCACCGCGTCTTACTACCCGTTCGGGCTATACGCACTTGCGCTAATGTGTAATTGTAGGGTGAATGTGAGGTGAAATGGAGGACTTACAGTTTAACGTGGAATCCGAACCACGGTGGAGGCATGGAATTCCACACATTCACAAGTTGTGATTAAGACACGTCTTGTCAGAGGTGAAGGAAGGGTTTGGTAATCAGATAAATATGTGCTGGGACCGAGGTTTGAACCCCGGAAATTTTTATAAACTTGATGCTAGGACTGAACATATTGTATTAAAGCCTGCACTTGCTATCTTCGATGAATTTAGTTTGTAAGCTGTGCTATGATTTAATGTAAGAAAGTTGACGTTAAATAGGCCAAAATACGGATACAAAATTAATTGAGATGAGCAATATTTCTCTAATTGCGTGTAGCTGCCACACATTGCACACTTGCAATACAAACCTGGAATGAAATGAATATTGTTTCGTTGTAATGATTGTTTAAAAAAAAAAGTTAAACTTATTGAGGTACGTGGACTAAACGTCAAGTTCACCTCGACAAGTTTGCTGGAGACGGAGAGGTCGGAATTATTATTATTATTATTATTATTATTATTATTTAGCACCGCGCTCTACTACCCGTTCGGGTTATACGCTTAAGTACTAATTACGCTAATGGATTAGGAATTGGGAAGGTTGAATTTAGAGGAAGTGAACCCGCATTTTTCGTGGAGGGAAAGTGGAAAACCATTTAGGAAAAACCACCCCCAGTTCACCCGACCGAGATTCGAATCTCGATCTCCCCATCCTCGGCAGTCGGGCTCAACACGACAGGTCGGAATTAAAATACTGTCCGATTTGATGTGAGGACAGTTTTTCCGAAATGGTTTCGCACTCTTCCTTCTCACAAATGCGTTTGGGTTTACTCTAGATTTAATCTCCCATGTTCTTACTTTAAGAAGGTGAGAGTGCAGGAGACGCTAGAAAAGGCCAATATTATTGTAGCTTTTATAACAAAAACAATTTTTTGTCAAAAATAAATAAAATATTGCTCCAGTATAAATATAGAGTTCAACTTTCTTCACATGGTGATATCAATAGTTCTTAAATATTTGTCATGAGCATATTAGCATTTGATGAGAAAGTTTTTAAATGAAGAACATAGGCTTTCATTAAATTTCAGCACACCCTTGAGAGATATTCAAGAAATATTGAAGTCACCATATGAGTAAAACTAAACTATATCTCTATACTTGCGCAATATTTGATTTATTTTGACCAAATAAAGGTTTTGATATTAACAAACTGCAAATACATTGAGCCTTTCTAGTGTTCCCTTCACTCCCACTTTTACGTGATTAAATGTAGATAGCAAGGATAGGTTGTAAGACGTGGTGGTGGTAAACACCCAAATAAATGCAAATAAAATGATATAACCAAGGAATGCCCCAGTAGTTCAGATAGAAAGTCTCTCTCGACATATCAGAGAAATGATTGTTCACTAAATGCGATGATAAAAGATCCAACCTAGACATGACCCAGGAGTGCAAAAGGTGAGTCCCACTCAAGCTCTCTGAACAACGAATGTCTAGTTAATGCAATGAGCAACGATCCAAGCAAGCATGCCCGGATTAAGGCATGTGCCAAATGTGCCACGAACAGGGGGTCCCCCCGAGGTAAGAGGCCCCCTCCCAACTGCCAAATAAATCACTTTGACTGGTCATATTTATTTTGTGATAATATTATATTTCAATATTTTTCGTAAAATTTATCCCAAACTAATCTAGAAATTTTCTAATCGAAGAGCGCTGGTAGTCTGGTATTACGTGGAGTCCGACAGTCCGCGCATAAAAATTAGCCCAACCTTTGCTTTTGGCAAACCCCAAACACTACATTTCTGCAGACGGTACCGTTGGCTTTTGACAGAAAAATAAACATTTATTTTCAATTGACAATAATTTTTAAGGTAAAATAGTAAATTTATTAAGATCAAAGAATTAACTAAATTCGACGTGAGAAAAATTCAGGAAAACTTTTAAATAATACAATTATTTTTACTATACTAATTCTTATTACTATTTTATCTGCAGACGGCGAACTACATAAAATGCAATTACATTGGAATAGTCTATAATTATATAATGTCCAGTATTATTATTTTATTAGCTATTAATTTACAGTACTTTAATCCACCGAGTTTATAATAGACGGTATAGTTTACCAGTTATTATAGTATTAACAATTAATATGCTAATAACAAAACTCACGGTACTCACCATGATTGATAAACGTTTGCAAAAAAAGTTTGTTTCTAAATAAAACTATCCATGTACGATTAATATGTAAGATTCATGATCATTCATTGGGGAACTAACTTATAAAGGCTCCAAGGTTCTACTTGTCACAGGGCCCCAAAAGTGTTAATCAGGGCCTGCAACCAAGGTATGACCCAGGAGTGCGGATGGAAAGTCCCGCTTGATATCTCAGAGAAACGAATGTTCACTAAATGCGACGAGAAACGATCCAACTAAGATATGACCCAGGAGTGTGGATAGAAAGCCCCGCTTGACAGAGTGTAGACAGGGCGATGTTGAACAAGTGAAGTACCTGGGTGAGATGGTTTTGAGCGTATCGAGCGGTACCCTCCCGGTATAATCGATGAGAGGAGAAACGTTAGGAAAAGTCGGGAGAGGAAGAGCAAACACTAGACTGAACTACATGTTGCTACAGGTCTTCTACACTGTGCAGTAGACATTCTTCTTTCAGGAGGGATAAGGGTGGGGAACCTTACATGGCTGACTACTTGAAGAGAGGGAGGCAGTCAACAACCCCTTTGACAAGCACTTTCTTCTTCAAGGAACAGAATAAGCATAGAAGGTAAATCATATGCACGTATATTCAGGGGGGATGTAAGCGAACGAAAGTTAAGGACTGTAATTTTACATCTTTTATAACAACACACTATTTTGGACAAAATAAATAATATATTATAGCTTAATTAGCTTTATTTAGGTTAAATATCTGGCCGTCACCTTAGCACAGACGGTAGCATGCCTACCTACCAAACTAAGGATTCCGGATTCGATTCCCTGCATGATCGAAAATTTATCATTGATGAAAATATGGGTTTACCCTTTCACATCGATAAATTAACGGCCGGAAACTTGATGTTGTGTCTGGTCCTGGTCTTAAGATAGATTGTAGACATATGAAGCTATGACAGGCATAACAAGCCAGTAGTGGAAAAATAAAAACTTAAAACTGACCCAGGCCATAGGCTGGAAACATTCATGTGTGTAAAGTAAAGTTTAATTATCTACATATTTTAATATCAACAGAGATTTTTTAACGTATGCCATCAGGATTTGTTAGCTAGACATTTCCGCTCTTTTACTGGCAGTTATATGTAACCAACCATCTTCTAAGGTCCGGACACCATCTAGGTGCAGTTTCTTCGCCCCGATAAGATGACGATTCTAGGGTGCAAGTGGAAGTCTTAAACCTAGCTTCCACCTAATTGTCCAGACCATGGCAACCATAAAAACAATTTCCCTTCGGTGTAGATATGGTACCGCCAGGAATTGAACCAGGGACCTATAGATTTGTAGCCAGTGGTGTTGATCACTAGACCAAAATGCCAGCCAACACCAACAGTATTTGACCTGGACTAATTCACATAATTTGTGTAGTTTCTCTTTAAATTAAACTATGTTCATGAGTCATGACAAATATACAAGGATACTTTTAGTAGTGGTTAGAGTTCCTGGCAACAGATCCAGAGGTCCAGGGTTCAATCCTCGTCACTTACACATTTGTCTGTGAAGCAGTGGGTCTGGAATGGGCTCAACTCAGCCTCATGAAGACAATTGAGGAACTTCTTGAATAAAGAATTAGCGACTACTGTTTAGAAAACTGAGATTAATGTCCGAAGGTTTCGTTATGCTGAGCTCATTTCATTCTTTATCCGCAAATGTTGGCACTATCTTTGCAAACGTGCGGTGACCGCTTGGTCGGTATAGTTTGCTTGCGGGCTGACATCATAAAGCTTATTAATATTTTTTACCGAAAAAGTTTTATTCTATAATCACTTTATCAATACGGATTTTAATTCATATTTATCTTCCTTTCACTTCAAGCGATTTAACATGCTCTTTCCAAATACACAGTGTGGCTCCACATACGGCTTACAAACTAGCTAAACTTCGGGCAGTACGCCTTAATATTACACACCCATCCAGCTCTTGTTTTATATATTTACTAATTAACATTTGATTGAGTTAATAGTGTTATAACACACAGATCAGTGTAGTGGCTTGGGTTCTAGACTTTTACTCGTAAGATCATTATTCAATACCGATCTTGCGATTTAGAGATATTTTGGATTAGTGGTTTTATAACACTCTCTCTCTCTTTCTGTATCTCCTTTAAATGTATCATACTCATTATTGGACCAAAGATTTATTAATGTAAGTAGTATCCAGGTCTGTGAAGCTCTAAACTTAGTAATTTAATTCTCGACCAGATTGGTATCTATTGTACGGGCATCCTGTCACCAGTTGCTTGTAAGTGAAGAGTCCTGTGTCTGAAATAGGAGCCTTTTCCTATTAAATCGGCACGTAGGCCCATGAACGTTTAGTTTAGTTGAGGCAGCAATAGATCTGTGGGAATCGCTGTGTTAGCTATCGCATGATCTCATGCTTTGGACAGGAGCCCATTGATTGATGATCTACCCGCCTCGGTGGCGTAGTTGGCTAACGCGCTAGTCGTGTTGAGCTCGACCGCCGAGGACGGGGAGATCGAGGTTTGAATCTCGGTCGGGTGAACTGGGGGGGAGGGGGTTTCCTAAAGGGTTTTCCACTCTCCCTCCACGCAAATTCGGGTTCACTTCCTCTAAATTCAACCCTCCCAATTCCTAATCTATTAGCGTAATTAGTACTTAAGCGTATAACCCGAACGGGTAGTAAGACGCGGTGCTAAAATAAATATTGGTGATTTATTTAGTCATCGGAAGAATCTTCTACAGTTAGCAGAAATTAGTTTTGGGTATCCTTAGCAGCACAGTTGGTTCCCAGAGTGGGTTCTAGACAGTTGTTGTTGACAATTACTTGTGAGCAGTGTCGGGAAGATGTATGAGTTCAGCGATGGCGTGATTTGAGCGCCATGAGTACGATAATGGTTAATACAGTCATCATGACATGGTTAAGAAATGGTTTAGACACTGGATAGACACAGTTAATTGTGGGCAGTTGCCCGAGAGTGAGCTAGTGTCATCAAAATGTCGTGAGTTCTTGACATGTGCGAGTTATCATGTGACACCTATTTAGAGGATCTGCGGAATTAGAGCGAAACTTAAAATGTGACTTAAGCTTACAGGTGACCGGTTGACTGATGGACCCCAACCCCCGTCACTATGACGAGCGTTGTATTGTTTCACTTTATTTTAATAAACCCGATAGTATTAATCGTCAGCCATTCATTCAACCTATCTTGATTGAGCTCATCACAATGAGTTAAGGGCAGTGTCTTACATATTAGTGATTATAAAGTGTTTGTCCTCACAAGGTCAAACAATACAAATAAATTACCAGCATAGAATGAAATAAGATTGTAATAAAATCATGTTTTAAAATACATTTAGTTAGCTTCACGAAAACATTAATTCAAATACGATCACTGTTAAATCTCCACAAACTTACCATATACATAAAATATATATATATATATTATTAAAAAATAAATGAATAGGTTACCACACGCATTAAAATTCAAGCTCATCTAATCCGGTTTACCGGTGATAGGTAAGTCGGTGCTATAATCCTGTCCACGTTTTCTTAGGATTGGTTTTATTAAATGGGAGTATCGATATACCTTCCCGAAAATGCGGGTATGTTTGCTCTGAACTTAACCCTCCTCATACCTACTTCAATAGCATGATTAAATGTGAACCCGGATGGCTACAGGAGATATCATCTCTGAGGGAACTGCATGGTTACTCTTGGGGGAACAGCGTTGTAATTTTCTCTTTTTTGTGTGGTCAATCTCCCCTAAAATATAGGACAAGTTTCGCGACGCTGGTTAGTCGAGGCTGCCAGTAGCTCCTTCTTACCCCAGCACACCACCTTCAGACATAATTGAGAGCGAGGAGATTTGCCAACAGTTAACTGAAAGAGAGTGAAGATAAATCTTTTCTCCATAAGACCTGCAGTTCCCTCAGCAATGATATTGAGTGTTTTTAGAAATGATATTGAGTGTTTTACACGCGAAGCAAAAAAAAAAAAGTTATTAGCACTTGAGGCAATACTTCTGGTGGAATCGGAATCACTATGAAGCTCGTTTAATTTCGCAGCACGTGAAAATATCAATATACACCAACCCGAATTCGAGCTAGGGTTAGAGTATGAAACCCAACGCCACGACGCCGTCCAATGCTTACTATATAAAACGTATGATTGTTCTTCTTTGAGATATTTCGCGAAACCTTTTCTGTCAATGTTTTGTTCCATTTGTTTGTTTTTTTCCTTGTTCAACAAAACAAGTGAACGTAGGATGGCGTAGGGTTGGAAGGTAGTATCAAGTAGCAGATGCTTTTGTCAGAAGAAAGTGGTGCATGAAGGAAGAAAAGGGAGAGAAAGAGAAAGAGAGAGGGATCTCTCAAGTGGAAGGAAGCGCCTACTGTCCGCCGGAGATGAAATATTTATGAGGCGTTGCTGTTGCTACTACAGTGAGGAAACAACATGGCGACTATCCGCACTATGCACTTAGTCTTCAACAAAATACATCACAGCTCCGCTACATCGATACTTTACAAAACTGTATTGTTTGAATATCGACTTCAAAGTTTGAACGTGTTTTTTTTTCCCAACGATGCATTGATATCGTAAAGAAATGGTTTGATTTTTAAGATTTGAAAAACCCATAAAAAGGCACACCCAATTTTACAATGTGTATAAAAATGTAATATTGCATTTTAATTAAGTATGCATTTTTGCTCTCCATGTCTAGCTATCCGCCCGAGCTATCCGCATACATACACTGTTAAGATAGGTATAAGAAAGGTAGAGCTCAAGAAAAAACAAGACCAGATTCGCGAACAAGGAAATTGGGAAACAATTTGTGCAAAACACCTCAGCCGGTATTATTAACCTAATCTATCATAATCAGAAAATCACACAATACGAGACTAACGCCTTTATTTGCATAGGCTAAATCTACTGATGTAGATGATGACATTTACACTCTCTGATATGTATTTAAAAGTAGATATTTCTAATCAAGTAAAAATACAAACAAATTATTTTGACACCATAATTTAAGGAGTAAGGAGAATATTTAAAGGAATTGAACCCACGTGGAGCGAGGAGAAGAGAAAAAAACAAATATGATAACCACTTGTGGAAAATACTCCCAAGTGCACCCAGCTGAGAGCCAAACCTTGATCTCCCTGTCACTGGCAATCCAGAAACCTGCTTCCAAAGTAAGACAAATTACTTTCGAATCTGATAATTGATGTGGCTTACAGCCATAGCAAATGATCCTGTCCATCTTGTGATCTTCGCTGGTTGTGTATGACAGATTGCAGAAAATGTAAAAAGGTTTAAAAGAAAAACATAGTTAAAAACCAATTATTTATTGTGAAAGTTTTAACTGGCAAAAGTAACAAAAAATCAACATAATGGTCTTCTAGATCATATGGTTTGGCGAGTGGATTCATTATTGTAGAGCTGGTAACTTTTTCTAGTTGTCAGTTACCACCACTCCTATGGCGAATGGATAAGACATTAAATTTCACGAGCGTTTGCTTACTTCTATGTTACTTGTCATTCCTTTTACAATTGTTACTGTATTATGCGGCAGCAGAAAGCCGAATCGCGAGGCGAGTCACTCGTGGCTGTGGTATCTCATGGTTCATTAGTTATTGTTAGTTGACAATATCCACACGTCCATCACAGACTCTGCCTTAAACCTTGAATGAAGATTGACCTTAAGCACGGGGTGAATCCTGGATAGCTCAGTGGTAGAGAATTGGTACAATAAACCAAAGGTATTGAGTTCAATTCCCGTGTATAGATGTCATTTTTCAAAATTTGCGAACATAAAATACATGATTATTATTTAAATAATTTGGATCATTTGATTTTTATGAAAATTGTTGCAAGCAATAACCACGCAAGAACATCTTTCTAAGTGTTTTACAAAGGGGAAACTCTTCTGTGAAACATTTCAAGTAGGAGGAAAGAAAACACAAAGACTGAGAGGAGAGCGTTTTATAAATTCTCTATGGATATGTGAATACAAATAAAATCAATATCCAAGGGGCATAACACTTTTTAAGAATACTAGTGACTCGTTGTAGCGAAGGCTATAGATTATCGCACTAAAAAGTATTAGATATTTTTGCGGGGGGAAATGTTTTATAAAATGCGACCTCGTTCGACTTCATAGTTAAAGATTTACTCGTCAAAGGCTGTCAACTTTAATTGATTTTAGGTTATCGGTGTTTAATTTTAAGCAAAATATATATTTTCTCCCTTCATAACACGATGAGAACCTTAAAATGACATCTCTTCCAGCTCGCTATCTATTTGTTACACCAAACCCCTCAATAAATTATTGAGCTATTATTTTTAGCAAAATGTAAATTTTTATTTATCAATATACAATCATAAACAAATAAGGGATTGTACAGATGATCCACTGCACACGCATAATACAAGCTGGAAATTCGATAGATTTTTAGTTGAAAGCTACTATCCCTAAACTTTAAAATGAGAGGTTGTTTGTCAAAATCTGTCAAACCCTTTTCTAGTAATTTCGATTACTGTTAATAATTATATTAATTTATATAGATACTTGTGAAATTGGTTTTAAGAACTTCGCGGCTGATGTTTGATTTAAAACTAAAGTTTTTAGGCTTTAGCAGTTTAAAAAAAATGTAGCTCTTGAAACCTTAGTTTTAATACTTGTGAAATGTTCTAAGCATATATTAAATTAGAATTTACCATTTTAACATAATTAAAACCAAGCAAACACAAAATTAAGTAATTTATGAATGTTTGTGATCAATCAATAAAATAATATAATAAACTGAAATGTAAACGTACTGTGTGACAGGATAAAAATGAATAATTCATGTTTAACTGATAAGATAATTAAATCGTCAGATACAAAATATTTCAAAGTAGACAACTAATACACTGCCTTGAAAAGTAATTAGTGAGAGCTTTAATTAAATTAATTAATGCCAGAATATGGATGGTTGTAAATGTATCTTTTTTGGATACACTTTCTAATTAATTAATAATTAGTTACTGTATTTGGATAGTAAACTTTCCTTCCAATTAAAAATTTATCAAAATACACCAAGTGGTTCGGGGACAATAATTATGACTCTTTTAAATTCTATAGCTCATTTAGAGGGACAGACATGCCCTTGTCAAGTGTTTGGTGTGCAAAAATATTTGAATACAAACCCCGTGGGATTTTTTTTTTCAAAATATTTACTGAGTGTTAACTAAATTATTCAGCTGCAGTTATACTCAGATAAAAAACTTTTTTTAATAATATAAAATGTACTAAAGTAAATGTTAGTCTGACCCGTTAGCTTAGTCGGTAGCGTGTCTCTATACTGAACTAGAGCTCCTGGGTTTGATTCCCAGTATGGCCGAAAAATTTACGATCTGTCAAATGTGGGTTTACCCTTTTACATTGATGAATAAATGGCAGGGGACTGGATGTTGTGTTTTCTCTAGATTTAAGTTAGTATATAAACAATGTACTGATATTAATCAGTAAGTTCAAAAAGTTTACGTTAAATACCCCAAATAAATGGAAAAAAATATCAAGTTTTACTTCAAAATAATTGTTAATATTATTTATAAAAGTTTCTTCCTACCAGACTCCTACTATAGATTGAAACTGTGTGCGAAAAGAAGGCACGAAAACTGCGAAAGAAGGAGTGGTGTATGAAGTAACACGTCGAGTCAACAACTCACCGACTGCATACAGGATTCAATATTAACGTAAATTCGTTTTCGATCTATGTTAAATGGGGACAAACTAAAAATCTGGACCTAGCTTTTATGATAGCGTAAGAAGTTAGAAAAAAAAGGTAATATCATATATTTACTTGAAGCATATTACCTAGATATAGGGTCTTACGCAAGAACTTGACTAAGCGGATGCTTTGTTTACACTAGCGCAGGTTTGCTTGCGTCATCTTAGGTTAAAAGGTGGAGAGATAGTGTGCTCGGGACCACACTATCAGTACACTAAGCATTAACGGTATGTTCTTGAATACCGCCCATAAAGTCATATGCAAGAAAGCCACAAAGTGGACGCTTAGTGTGAGCTAACCCTTAGTGGCATTGGTTTGCCTTCGTCATCTTAGGCTAGAAGCAAATAGCATAATATGGAATCAAAATCTAGGGGTTAATAGAATATCCTTCTCTAATTAGAAATATCACGAATAATTTTGAAAATATAAATAGTGATAGTTTTGAGGGTAATATGTGATACAAATGTTTGAGAAGGTTTAAAGGCTGTTAGTTGAAGTTAACATATTTTAAGAGGCTAAAGACTGTTAATAGAAGTTACGATATATTTTTAAGGTATATAGGCTGCTATTCTAGGTCAAAATTATGTATTTATTAATAATGGCTGATAATTAAAAGAATAATATATTTTTGAAAGCTCAAAGTCTCTAGTAAAAAGTAACAGCTTTGTATTTTTGAATGCCTAAATGCTGCTAGTAGATTTAATTTTTTGTCTATTAAGGTCTGAAGATTGTTAGTTGAAGTTTCATTATATTTCTGGAAGTCTAAGGGCTGATTGTTATATATATATATATATATCCTCAAGGCTGCTAATGTTTATTTTTGTAGGTTACTAGTAGAAGCAACAAGCAAATTGGGGAAGTCTAAAAGGTGTTAATTAAAGTAACACCATTTTTTTGGTAGCCTAAAGGTTGTCAGTAGGAGCGACACCGTATTTTATAGGTGAACAAGTTGGTGAGATATTGGTGTTGCCAGCAAGACGATGCAGGGACAGTAAAGTGGTAGCATAACATCAAGGGGTGACCGCCGAGCGGGTGACCTACAAGAATACTCAACGACGCTATCATAAACCTGTTCCGGTTACGCGAAATACCTTCATACTGGCGTTGAAATATACGAAGCTATTTACGACGACCATTATGGAGTGTTAGCAAAAAAATATCCTTATCATGAAGAAAAGAGCTTCCACATATTTTTGAAATGTTAAAGGTGTTCATAAAAAAAAGTGTTAAAAATGGACTTTTTAAAGCACTCACGAAAGCTGTAAAGCGAACACATTAAAACACATTAGGAAAGCACTTTTCGTATTGTTCGATCACGCTATCATCTACCGAGTAAGTTGTTAGTAGCGTATGGCTTTTCAACTGAATCTTGGCTTTGTTATGACCGATAAAGCTGAATTGCTGATTATTCAGCCTTTAGTTTCTCTGGTTTGGATCTTTTACCTTGGCATTAAGGGTGTACAAGTGGTTTGAAAAATGTAGTTCCATGACATTAACGTTTAAGGGAGCGATTAGGTTAGATTGAAGTTAGCTAACATATGACATGAACACAGGGCCCACCCAATACATGTTTTACCTGACAGTTGTTTCAAGTCTGCGTTAAAGAAGGAGTATAATAATGTTTACTCCTTGAGGCTCCTCAGAAACACGTGTGAGGGGGAGGGAGTGGATTGCAGGTAGCCTTTGTAACTAGAGCTTGAATATCTTGAGAGGAACACCTCTCATAGTGTTAGTAAACCACTTCCACACACCTTTAATTTACTCTCATTTCAAAGTCATTGCGTTAATTTCTTCTATCTAGTATTCATAAATAGGAATTAACATTGAGTGAAAAAATATATATTTAACATTTATATTCCTGCTGCTAGTTTACCATCGATGTTACGAAAAAATTCATGTTTTAAAGGAAAAATCTAGCTGATTTTTTTTCAAATAAATCAAATAACTTTAATTGAAGTGCATTTGTAATAAATTATATTCATTATTTTTGCATCGTGTCTTACTGCCCGTTCGGCTTATACGCTTATGTACTAATTAGGATAGTGATTTTTATGGACTAGGAAGGTTATATTGAGAGAAAGTGTACCCACATTTGCATGAAGGGAGAGTGGAGAGAAATCTAGGAAAAACCATTCTCAGTACACCCGACCAAGATTATAGCCTAGATCTCCCCGCCATTGGCAGTCTAGTTTACTACAAGAGTAGCGCGTTAGATCAAGCGGGTTCATTCATAAATTAATACACATACAATTAAATATATATATATATATTATTTTTAAAATAAACATGTAAATATATCGGTGATCTGAAGATATCGGTAGAAACCATCCAGGTTTGAAAATCATCGACCAAAATACGTCGATGTTGGAAAATCATTAACCAACATGCGTTGGTGTTTGAAAACCATCGATCAACATACATCGATGTTTTAAACTCATTAACCAACATGAATGTTTAAAAATCATCGATCAACACATATTGATGTTTGAAAATCATCAAACAACATGTATTGATGTTTGAAAATCATCGAAATCATTGACCAACATACATCAATGGTGAAAACATCAAACATCTAACTTTCAATAGCGATGTTTTGGAAACATCGATGTCCGTTGCCTACAAAGACCTCGTTAAGCTTACGGTTACAAAGTTGTAAATTCACCTTCCTTTTATCTAGGCTTACATAAATTATATATCCAGAATCGTCAACGTTTTCAGGGATGTTTCTATTGTTTTTCAACTTCTTCACATATTGAATAGCATATAGTATAATTGTGTTAGTAAGAGATCTAGAAATGTAAGCGTCCATTCAGTGGTACATAGAATAGCGTCGTGCGGAGGCGCGAAGTGGCATATGGATCCTGTGTGTGTGTGTGTGTGGGTGTGTGTGTACACTTTTGGACTACGGACTCACTGTCCCAAACAAACTAGGATACATGATTTATTAAGTTTACAAAGGTTGCTCGTTAAAACATGTCATAATGACATTGAAGAAACAAGTTAGTACGGGTCTAATTCTGTACAGCTCAATGTTAAAGCAATAGCTCTCGAAGCCAAAAGTCCCGGGTTGGATATCCTTGTCAAGGTGTTATTCCCAACTATATTTAAATTAATACCAGATGAACAGCCACCATCCGAACTAAATGATTATATAAATGTATTGCATATGAAGTGTTTAGCTAGATTGGTCAAAATTAGCATGGCTTATTCAGAGTCAATTAAAGGATTAAAGTTTAGGGTATGGGGTAGTTAGAGGGGTATGAGGCCCTAGTAGAAGAATAATCTGAATCGTCAATATATGTAAAGTACAATACATTGATAATTTAACAGAACACAACTATTTAACTTCAATCGTTTAACAGTTTCTCTATCCTGGATTGTTATTTATTCGTCTTTCCCTCTGTACTCCATAGACGTTGCTTTGTTTTGAATAGATCCTTGTGCTATGCATTTAAATATGTCCATAACATATAAAATACTGTCCTAGAAAGTCAGCCATCAGTAATTTATTCTTGAACGAGTTTTTCCCCGAAAAAAAGTATACAGTTTTATTTGTCGTTTCAAACATCAGTCATAAGTGAACTACAATATAATTATTTTGTTTAAGAAATATATATATGCACAATTATTCATATTATGAAACTTAACGGATACCCATTTTAAACTAAATCGTTACAGCAATTCTTGTATTTAAAATTTATGTAATTGATAGCTTTAGACATTATCCTATAGATAAAACGACAGTAATTATTCATTTGTTTGAAATTTGTTCAACCTTAACTCCAAAATTGTAGGTAGGAAAACGAATTAGTGTGAGGTTTCCATTGAGTACCTATGTTTATTTCAAGTTTGGTCAAGATTCGCTGACTACCCAGATATCAATTTTAAACAAAATTATTAGAGAAATATTTGAAATTTTCAAAATTCACTCATCAGTAAACTGCCCTTTAACCAATTTTAACCTTCTTTTCACACCTCAGATATCAATTCTAGACAAAATCGTTGGAGCCATTTTCGAAAAATTTGTAATTAAAAAAGCAATTCATTTGAAAAATATTCTTAATTTGAGGGCTAGGTTCAACATTCAAAATGGATCTTAAGGTATAGACCTATAAAATCAAAATGTTAAGTTTGAACAAAATCCATCAAAACCATTTTAGAACCTTGGCCAGGGCCAGACATATATAGAGACAGACATATAGAAATAGAGACATGGAGGCAGAAAGCATTGTAAAATCCACATTGAGTTCGGGTTCACATAAACGTCCGCCTTAAAATAATAGTGAAGAATGACCCTGGGCACGGGCCAACTCCTGGATAGCTCAGTGGTTAGGGCATTGGCATATTAAGTTAAAGGTCTCGGATTTAATTCCCGTGTCCAGGTGTCATTTTTCAATTTAAAGAACTTTATATCTAGATGTGGCTATATCCATAACTCACAATTATAATAGCTTGCTATTTAATCCATCGTAAGGATTAATCACAATCTCGATATTGACTTTTTCATGACTAGAATACTTCCTTTTGATATGATGAAGTAAAATTATCAACATATTTTAGAATTATTTTCAAAAAAGAAAACACAATTTAAGTATTTTACGTTAAAGTGTTTTAAAAAAAATCCCATATATTTTGACTATTTTTGCCTGTTGCTGTATATTAACTTTTGAGAAACTAATACTAAATTCACTCTTAGTTGTGAACTTTCTTAATTAAGTTGATATGGCCTCAGAAACAAGGTTATTAATTCTGAAAATTGAAAAATGACACCTGGACACGGAAATTGAACCCGTGTCCAGGTGTCATTTTTCAATTTTCAGAATATGATATCTATATGGAGTAATTCCCACTAATAATCATAAATAATAGCTCTGGCTATTAATTCTTAAGGTTATTAATAAAAAGATGTAGATACATACTTTATCAAACACAATATTATCAGCCATATTATTTGAAATTATGATAAAAAAATATCGATGATACTTTAAAATATTAGGTATTTCAAATTAAAAATAGTAAATGCCATAATAAATAGATTAAATATTCCTGATCACATTAGGAGTCGTTTTGAATGTTTTTAGCATTTAACTTTGCAAAGAAAACCCCTCTGTATGCTCAAGAATGCTTTCAAGTATAAGTTTATTTTATAAATATTTGTATTTCAAATTCATGTAATTGATAACTTTGGACAATAATTTATAGATAAAATGGCCAAACTATTCATTGGTTTGAAATTTGTTCACTATTGACTCCAAAAGTGTAGCCCCAAAAAATAATTAGTTTGCGGTTTCCGTTTACTTCCTATGTTTATTTTAACTTTGGTCGAGATTCTTCAAATAGTTCCACTGTTTTATGTGAAACATATATAGTAAGTTTATACATATATACATATAAACACACAAAGACACGCTCGTCACGTTAATCCATTTAATTTCAGTCATTGACTGATTATTAAAATTGCACTTTACCTATCTACATATTCTACCAACTTAACGAGGGTTTATAGGGAACGCGAGAAAAGGTGTGTTTTTTAAAGTTTTTATATTAAAGCTTTTTTTGGTCAAAATAAATTAAGTATTTCTCCAATACAAACATAGAGTTTAATTTTATACACATGGCGACATCAACATTTCTTAAATATCAGTCAAAGGTGTCCTGGAATTTAATGACAACTTTTTCTCTTCCTCTAAAAAGTTTGTCATCTAATGCTGCTAGACGAATGGCCGATATTCAACAACTGTTCATATCACCACATGAATAAAATTAAACTCTCAGTTTCTACTGAAGCAATATTTAATTTATTTTGGCAAACAAAAACTTTTGCTATAAAAACTGCAAAAACACTGGCATTTTCTCACGTTCTCTACATCCCCACCTTAAATATTGTTGATGGTAAACATCAAAATTAGTAAAGTTCAATCTTATTGATTTAAGTGTTTAATTATTTTACCTTACTTTGTGCGATTAAAATCTTTTTAACTAATATTATAAATTTTGCTGTAAGAAAGCTGTATAGTTTAATTTCTTAACGGTAGAGTGATTGTGACAATCTTTATCATGCAAAACACAAGTACAGATCCTAAAACGCGTAAAGAGATGTTTCAAGGTCAGGCACGCGTCACTTGCCACAGGTTTCAACCGAGTATAGGTAGCGCTGTCACCGTGTTAAAGCAGTGTCTAAATCTCCCCCTCCCCCTCCTTCTCTTTTCCACCAACATTCCCAAAAAACCCCCGACTACCAACCCCACATTCCCACCCCGGGTCGATACCGCCACAATTGCTCAACAATCATGACGAAGTACAGTGCAAGAAATGAGTTCGTAATTCGAAAGTTAGGAGAGGAGAAGAGTGTGAGTAGGGGTGTAAAGGAAGGGGGAACGAGGGGAAAGGGTGAGCTAGCGAGTGTGAGGGTGAAGAGCATGTTAGAGAAGGGGTGGGAAATAGGGAAGGTTTCAAAACCATCGCTCATACATAATAGACGAGCAGCAGATAGTGTAGCTTACAGTTTGACAGATAAATTCTGCAACGCTAGGTAGGTTGGACCCAGAGTAACAGAGACTACTTTAATTACGTTTTTGACTAAGAAAATTACTGAAAATATTTTGTTCAATTTTGGCGTTAGCAAAAAATGACATATTTTTTCTCGCTAAAAGTATTTTAATGTCTTTATTTAATTTGGAGAAATTAAGGTGTATTTAAAATTTAAAATACGTAGATATTACTTATTAATGATTTTGTAGCCTGGTGTTAGATCTACTACTTAACTTCGTCAGATTAAATAAATATAAATATGATTTAAACAATCAATTTGACCAGCTTAAGTTTGATAAAGATAATGAAGGCTAAGTTTTGTTTTTAAAGTCCTATACTTCTTATTAACCATCTGGGATGTCCACATATTCACACTTATGTAATAAGGAAGGTAAAATTAGAATTTAGAGGAAATACTCGCATATACTTGGAAGAAGAGTGGAAGACCATTCAGCAAAAAAAACTCAATACACCCGAAATGGGACTCGACTCCTGACCATTTTGTCACCAACAATCCAGTTTATTGTCAGAGTGACACCTGAGAACATTGGTTAACAAATGTTTTAGAACCGTGGCCAAATTTTTAAAATGACAAACTTTTGCAGCCCACTTAGCTTAAATGGACCAAAGGAAGGGGGAATTTTATAGTTAAAATATTTATGATACTTTTAATTTTATTTAGTATAATGATAATTTTCTCATATCTGTTCATTATGCACATTACTTTTTCCTCTTTCTAATTTTTCTTGTTTGACAAGCTGATTGAAAAAAAATTAAGGTAATTAACGTGCTCGTGATTATGTTAGCACCCAATGTGTTTTTTTAGTACCGTATCTTACTACTCGTTCAGTCAAGGCGCTTGTGTACTAATTACGCCAGGGGTTTTAGGGATTGGGAAGGTAGTATTTAGAAGAAGTGTGCCCACATTTACGTGGAAAACAATTTTTAAAAAAACCCTCAGTTCGCCCGACCGAGATTCGAACCTTGATCTCGCCGTCATCAGCAGTAGTCTACTGTGATAGTAGTGAGTCCGTCCACGCAGCCACCGAAGTGGGTTTTATTATTATTAATTACTTTAATAACCGAGGCGGAGTATAGGGTGGCAACAAAACTTCGCTACTCCGGTTGTTCCTTGTTTCAGTTTCTGTTATAGGTTAATTTCAAGTGAATCGGGCTATCAGCCCACCAACACTATGGATTTCTACAAGCGTACTAGAAAGAACCTACCAATTTGGCCGGGAAAGGTATTTTCACATACCTTTTAGGGAACTTTAACATGACACAACCTAAATGGGATCTACGGCTTTATTTCACCTCCGAAGGAAGTTGAGATACGGATTTTTATCGCCCGGTAAAAATCCGTTGAACTCAGCTGAGCTTGAACCTAGGTACTGTACATCAGGTACTAAGGTGAAAATTTTACTTCAATACCGATGAGCTTGACCACCTGATTTATAGATTAGCTTGAATTTATAAAAAAAAAACTATAAGCCCGGACGTTAATTTATCATTGTGAAAAGGGGAAACCCAAATTTTACCCACAGTAAAATTTCGGCTATGCCTGAAATCGAATCCTGGCTTAGTAGACAAACAGTTTATTGAATGCGCTAAAGTATTGTACAACAAATATTTTCAAACGAATCCTATCACGAAGTAACATCCAGTAATTGTTCTATAACACCGCGTCCTACGTGTTATACGCATATGTACTATTCATGAAAATGTGTTAGGGATGAGGAAGGTTGAATTTAGAAGAAGCGTTTCCGCATTTGTGTGGAAGGAGAATGGAAAACCATTTAGGGAAAAGAACCATCCTCGGTACACCCAACTAGAATATAGTTTTTAAGGCCATATAGTTGGATCATAAACTTATACAAATGTCTGTTTTAGAACTGTTTAATTGGTCAGAATGACACATGGCAAAGGTAATCCTAAGAAAGCTCAAGATGATTATACACTTAATAAAATAATATAATAATTTATTCTTTGCATAAAATATCTGTCTTATAGGTCAGTGACTTTTCAAAGATAGCATAGCAACACCTAACAGCCTATATAAATTTATGCCTACTATGGTATAGACGATTTATTTAAATCTTTAGATTACTTTACATATTTATTCATGGATAAATAAATATAATCATAATTAGATTATTCTCATCACTATAAGCTCTGAAAATGTATTGCTTTTAAAATAACATATTTTTAAATCATATGCTTGATACAATTTCTTGAAAACTGCCATGATTATTTTATATAAAATTATTAGTTTATTAAGGTATTAATCACAACTATAGGTAATTACGAAACACCCATACTTCACTTTAGTTCGCACCATATGAAAACTAAGATAATTTGATCATAGTGGTATTCGATTCCAAGTCTTTGAGAGTTGGTCAAATTACGGTCGATGGGATGCTATCAGGCGAGCGCATTGTTATATTTTACTTATAGTATATTCACGGTAACTTTGGATTCTTCTGAAGTATAAAAAGTGACTAAAAATTGTATCTTGATAATTTATATAAAGAGTGACATTCTGACGTATGAATACTTCAAAGTATATCTAGTAGCTTTTCTAGCTGTTAGATAAAACTTTTCCCATGAAAATTAGAGTAGTTAATTTTCGATGCTCACAAAACCACAACCCATGTTACCGACGACTATAGAAAGGTCATTACTATAGTAAAATCAAGTCGCTATTGCGGTATGGTTCTGGGATCCTGATAGCGTGTGCTTGCTACTATGTCGTAATACTCCCGCGGTACAGAAACGATGTAGGTCCGGTCAAACCACGTGACAATGTCAGGTACTTCATATTGATTCCCTCGTCTCAACCGCTGTACAGCACACCTTCACTCTCTACGTTGATTCAACCACTTAAAATGAATAACGCATGGCTGACTGCCTCCAGATTTATCCTGTCATTTAGGTGTTACAATCCAACTTTCCTAGGAAGGGTATTATCTGACAGAAAAATTTACTAGATCTACTCTCACGTATTCATACGCCAAATCATGTTATTCATACGCCAAATCATGTTATATGCATGCGTCACTTTTGAAAGATATTATCAACACCATAAAATAGTAAAATTCTATCAATTTTGGTCGCAAAAAATATGTTAGAGGTTTCTAAAAGGCCCTTAGTTTGAAAATTATTTTGAAGGTGAACTAATTTCAAGAAAATTGATTGACATGTTTCATAAAGCTTAGTCCCTAATTTTCGAGGATATTTTCTAAAATCAGACTGATTTTGTTCCCGATTTGGTCTCCAATTTGTTAAATATATTAATGGAATTCAAAATGCATACGCAATAAATAATAATGTTTTATTCAAGTCACTTTCTAAAATGTTTAAAATGTAAATTGTGTTATCAATGCACATTTACAAAGCCAGTAACATGAGTATTTCTAACATAAGTATTATTCTGACTTATTTCCTTAACTTATAGCTTCAAATATGCTAAGGAATTGTATATTGTCTAGTGCTCAGCATTCCTGGTTACCAATCCAAATATCCCGGTTTCAATTCTTGGCGATACTATAGATATTTTTTCCGTAATGGAATTATTTCTGTGGTTTTCATGGTCAGATTAATTAGGCTTAAGCTAGGTTTCCAACACCCCCTAATCATGATTATCACCATCAACTCATTGGGACGAAGTAACAGCAACTTCATGGTGGCCCAACCTCAGAAGATAGGTTACACTTCTGCCACTGCCAGTAGAAGAACAGGAATATCTTGCCAAAAAACCCTGGTGGCATAAATTAAATTTTAGTTTTTAAATTCGTGGGCTATTTTAATAGTTACATTTACCGTATCTTATCACTTTCATTATCTGCATTCATTAACCTAATTTAATGACAATGCTCAGTATCATTAAAATGAAAACATGTCCATGAGGTGTGTTATGTACCATTTAAATGACAACAGACTTCTCTGGTTTACAGTGGTGGTTTCAAGTGACTGTCCCAGAAAATGTCAAGAAAAAAAAGGGAACTTTAGCACACGACAATGAACCACGGTAGAGTGATGTTTAAATTATTAAAGTGTCTCTTCTTTTGAACATTTTTCACTTATACAGGGTGGGGTAGAAAGGGTTGACACATTTAATAACACTATGTATTTATTATTTTAGTTACTAAATGCTTCAATTTAAACTTAAAATAACAGCAAAAGATTGACAATTTTCCACACACCCTTGAATTATTAAAAAAAAGTTCTTAAGATGGCAACCATCATATACAATACCTTGTTTAATGCTCTTATCGAATCTTGACATGTTTTTGCAAAATGTGTATTTTTCAATGGCTTCAACTTCCACCAAACAATAAAAAGTCCACATCTGTTAATTTTGGTGGATGTGGTGGCCTGCGATGTCCCCAAATCGTGAAATGAGGTGCGCAGGAAACATTTTACAAAGCGCCTCCATTGATGTTCGACCTTTCTGAGTCCTGAAATGCACCGTAAGAGCATGAATGCCAACAACATGTTGTTCCAGCAAGATGGGACAATGGCCTACACAGCCTGAACATCAATGTAAGTGGTTCGTAAAATGTTTCTTGGGCACCTCGTTTCACGATTTGGGGACATCCCCTAGCCATCTCTTTCACCAGACTTAACAGCGCCAGACTTTATCTTGTGGGGTATGTTAAAAGTCATGTTTACGCGACTCACCCAAGAACTTAAAGGAACTTAAAGAAATAATTGTGGTGGAAGTTGAAACAGTTCAACAAGCGACATCGCGCAAAGTCATGTCAAGATTTGAGAAGTGCATACAACAATATATTGCTTATGATGGTGGCCATATTAAGGACATTATTTGTTAAATTAATAATTCAAGGGTATGTAGAAAGCTGTCAATCTTTTTTTGTTATTTTTAGTTAAATTTGAAGCCATTAGTAGTAGAAACAGTAAATATATAAAGTTATTAAGTGTGTAAACACTTTTTGCCTCATTTGTTTATACGTTTACTATATTTGTTAGTACATTTAAATTTTATAACTCAGTTTAAGTTTATATTTTTAAATAAGTAAATGAAACAATTTTTTTTAAATACAACAACTATTTTTCAATAAACTTATCAGGTTATAAAAAATAAATTCACCAATATTTAACATAATTTTATTTTATTTCTAGTGAAGAAATGATTTTAGCAAATATTATTTATTTTTTTGTTTAGAATAATAATTTACTTTATGAAAAATTATAAAATGATTTGCTTTAGCTTTAAGCCAATAAAGTAATTTATTGCGAATTAGTGACCATTTTATAGTTCCAATGTTAAAAAACCGATCAGTATAGTTAATGTTTTATAATTCCTTTTGAGTTCTAAACAATATAGTCATGATTATTAATTTGAAATTTTGGGCAGCAAGTTTACCGGGATGGTTATCTCAAAGAATATAAATTTAAACTCAGGATTTTTTCATAGAAGGCCTATGAGTGGACAAATTATACTTTGTTGTAGCCTTTAATTATGGACTGTACTGCAACACAATTTATACTAAGTTCAATAAAATAATAATATTATTTAAATTGTATATTCAAAACCCAAATTTAATGAACGGTTTGGTTGAAACTATGAAAGAGTAAAATACGGTCCAATTTACATAGGAAGAAACTCATCTAACAGCTAGATAAGCTACAATATATAATTTCACGTATTCATACGTCAATATATATTACCTGAAGCTATCTCTTTTGATAAATATTATCAATACCTACAAAACTACACTTTAAAATGTTGTCAATAACTCCCGCAAAAAGTTTTTTTTTCAAAGTTATTTCTATTATAATTAGAATAGATACATGCTTTATCTTTATTTAAATCAATATCTGTATATTTGATTTTGAAATCTATTGAAGGTATTTGGTAAGAATATTGTATTAAATTTTAGCTGAGCCCTCATAAACCATAAACCGCTTTTCCACCTGAAATAATAGACTATTATGGTAAATAGGTGTCAAAAGTTTGATTGGAATTAGGTAAATTTATCAGAAAAGAGCTAGAAAATGCCTAAACAAAGAACTTTACCCCAAGACTACCGGGGTCTACAAATTACTTATATAATAATTAGTGATAGTTTAACATACATTGTGCCTTGGAGACCAGGAATTGCACATTATGGAGGCATCGTCCAGAATTCGACTCTGTAAAGAAACAAAAAAATCTAATTAGATAACATTATACATTTAGAATAAATAATAGATACAGTCATGAAATGAGTGGATATTTTATTGGTTCTAGCTGGGAAGTATTTTTTTTATCCTAAATTGCGACATCTTGTATAAGTTTTGTATGGTTCCCTTCAATGTAGATCTACTAATGCCATTTAGGGACTTGACAAGACTGTATTAGTAAATTGTTCCTTCCTATTAACTATAAACCTTTCAAAACCAATGTGCGCACATTCGTTCATTAAATTATTTTGTGAGTGGGTGTTTGAATCTAGAGGGAAGGGGAGGGGACAATTTACTACACTCATCATCATTGTTGAGGGAGCTGCAAGTCTTATGGAGAAAAGCTTTATCTTCACTCTCCCTCAGTTAACTGTTGCCAAATCTTCCCGCTCTCAGTTATGTTGGAAGGTGGTGTGCTGAGTTAAGAAGTAGCTACTGGCAACCTCGACTTTCCAGGGTTGCAAAACTTATCTTATATTTGATGGGAAATTGACCACAAAAAAAGGAGAGAATGACAACGCTGTTTCCCCAATAGTAACCATACAGTTCTCTCCGGGATTATATTTAGTGTAGTAGAGTCATATCAAGCCTTGTTTGCCTTGATAAAAGCCCTTGAGTCATCCTTGTGTCCTATTTTCTGAATTGACCATGGGCAGCGGCCATTGTTGTAAAAAATGTTCATAGCCACCCATTGGCGAGTTAAATCAGGATTATTCATTAAGGAATTCCCAACAAGACGGTGCAATCTATAAAAGGCCTTCCAACAAGAAGGTACTACTTATAAATGACTTTCTAACACAAGGTGATACTTATCAATTACTTTCCAATGTGACAGTGTTATTTATCAGTGACATTGAAACAAGCCGGTGCCACTTATTAATGCCTTTACAACAAGCTGATACTGCTCATCAATTACTTTATCAATAAATTCGCAAAAAAAAGAAGTGTTGCTATCTTTGACTTTCCAACAAGTTGATGCTACTTATCAATGCCTTTACAACCAGCCGGTGCTGTTCATCAATAATTTTATAAATAGCTTTAAAAAAAAGTGCTACTATCTTTGACTGTTAAACAAATTGGTGCTACTTATCAATGATTTTCCAACGAAACTCTACTACTTACCAATGACTTTCCAACAAGTTGGTGCTACTTATCAATGACTTTATAACAAGCCGGTGCTGCTTATCAATAACTTTGCAAAAAAAGAAGTGCTACTATCTTTGACTTTTCAACAAGTCGGTGCTACTTATTAATGACTTTCCAAAAGTTGGTGTTACTTATAAATGACTCTCCAACGAAACATGACTTATCAATGACTTTACAAATCCTAATCAATCCTTTCAATCCTACCTATTAATGACTTTCCAACATAATTAAGATTCGAAAAGAACAATAACTTTTATTTTTATCTCACCGGAACCAGTAATAGAACCTTAAAACGTTTGATTGGCGAACCAGAACCGATAAATATTTCAATACGACTCCCTGATTCATACAGAGTCAGGCTAATTATATATTAATATTTATCTTTGAGATCTGACTTTTCTTTTGTATCTTATTTTACTGCCCATCCAAGCTATACGCTTTAAACAGAAACACTAATGCGGGATGAGTAGGGTATGAAACTTAGATTAAATGTAGAGGTATAGTGGTAAACCATTTAGGAAACATAACCTTCAATACAACTAAATAATATTCTAGCCCTGACTTAGTCATCAAAAAATCAAACTAGCATAGCTTGATGTTTCGTCCAAGTGCCCATCGATGTGGGTTGTACCCTATTAATGTGAATTTATAAACCTAAATAATGTGTTTTTTGGGAGAGTAATTTTATTTTGACAAAAATACTGATAATATATAGAGAGTAACAATTTTAAATTATTATAAGATAATTATAGTGATGTGGCTAATTAATTAGTTATATAAATTAAATATAAGCCATAGGCTTGTCAAGGAAATAATAATGCAGATCTTGAGCTGGTTGATTACATAATTTTAGTTTATTTTGAGGTAAATAAAAACTTTTTTTCATACGTTAAATGTCCTTACTGTTTTGAGGGGAATAAAGTATGTTCTTTGTTTAGGTTCTTCCTGTATGTTTAATGTTTCACAGCTGTGTTAAATTTGATATTCTATTTTATTTACAAGCTATCTAAGCAGCTTATATACATTTATATAAGCCTATTGTACACATTTCATTTTATTCGCTTATTGTTTAGAGTATAATGTAAATTTTCACAGTGCAATAACAATTTTTTTTAATACTTTGCATATTAACAAGTCTATAAAGAATGAACTATGTAGAGTTCAAAGAGCATGATTAAAAACATATAGTGCATTGTCTAAAGCGTTATTCTCACAGTAGACTAGACTGCCGATGACGGGGAGCTTGAGGTACGAAGGTACTGAGGGTGTTTTTCTAAACTGGTTTTCTTCTTCCGCCCTCCCCCCCCCCCCCCCACGAAAATGTGTGTACACTGCCTCTAAATATA
>CABFWB010001329.1:68300-108936 GCA_902151455.1 Timema bartmani | reverse complement strand
TTGTGTGTCCTATCTTCCTCTCTCTATTAAGGAAGTCATGCCATAGAGACTGTGAAAGGCGGTTGAGTGAGAGGAATATACAGGAGGAAATGGTTTTGTCGGATGGAGTTGGAAGAAGGCAACCATTAGCCTAGTGTTTCTTTGCTCAGATCTTATTATGAGTCGCCTAGGGTAAAATAATACGTGCTCTCAAGCGCACAGAGGAACGAACAGGCAAGCATAGTTCAACTTGCTTTATTAATAACAAATGTCTTACAGCGTCTTTGTATCCCCCTCTCAACCCTCCTTCACCTCTCTATTCTTGCTAGCATAGTTCTCAGGGAAGAAGGGGGGAGGGGAGGGGCAGCTTTCATCTAATTAGTATTTCATGAATGCACCTTTACTCACGATGGGGAAAAGGAATGAGGTGGGTGGTAAAGAGTATGAGAGAAGGGGTGGGGGTGGGGGGTAAAGTGACACAAGATATGAAGGGAATTTGGCACCGAAACAACGGAAGGGGAACTGGCGAACGTAACGCTCGTACCAAACGGTGACTCCTGAGAACGTGACGGAGGCAGACAAGAAAATGGCCTAATTGACTTGGGTGGATGGAATTATTCATGCGTAGGGTTGCATATGTAGGAGTAGAGAGATATTCGCATTTAAGTTGGTGCTCTTTGTGTTGATTGAAGCAGATAAAAAAATTTTGCAACGCAAACATTTTATTTCTTACTTATGGGTTGTGTATGGGTGAAATTAATTAGGCCCATGCAAATAAATTAATACAATTTAAAATAACTATTTTTTTCAAGGATAGGCCTTAACATCGTTAGGTTACACCAACAAATTATTATATTTAATTTACATCTAATGTTATATAATATTGACAATCTGAGCTACATCACGTATTTTAGCCCAGTTTATGGAAAGATAAGCCAGTACTAGTACTGCTGGCCAGGGGACGCCCGTATGTACTGATCGTACATTCTTTGCGTGGATACTCTTTCTATGTCCCGATGATATGATATTACAGGGGTGTGGAACCAGTGGAGATACTTAAACTTAGCTTAAGTCTAGCTAGCCAAACCCTGGTGACGGATGGAGTAATTTCCCTTTTCCCCATTCGGGAAAAATACCCAGGGTACCAGCCGAGAATCGAATCCGGGACCCCTGATCTCTAAGCCAGGTGCACTGACCACTACACGACGGGGCCAGGACATCTAATGTTAATCAGATAAATAAATCAATCATACAATGCTTTAATGTCAGTTCTATCATCAATAACTTAAAATATATGAGCTAAGTACATAGAATAATTAGGGTTAATATTAAATATATTTTAGGAAAATCAACCCTTATGAAAGACGAGAGCTGAAAATATAGCCCTGATAATGCATCCTGTCAGGACTGATCCCCACACTTCGGAATAAAATAACCACTGTTAGGGAAATTAAATCCAAACAAATATTAAATTTAGATTAAGAAAATGTTCATAGCATTTGTTAAAAAAAAAAGTATCTTCGTAAAAAAAAAGGCCTATATATTTCAAGCTAAGTCAAAATAATAAAATTAGCTGGGACTCAAAGCGTCCCCATCATTAACTGTTTCTAGCCAGTGGCTTGGTTAGTTTAACAAAATTTCTCCTTCTTCCTCCTTCCTTCTACCATTCTTCGTCCTTTATTTGATTCCATTCTTCTCCTATCGCATTCAATTGCTGTTATCTGCTCCTCCCATCTCTTTCTTGGTTTCCTTTGCAATGTTTTCCCTAGATAATTCGTCTCCGTCATTGTCCTTGGGATTAATTCCTTTTCAATCCTTATTACATGACCATACCATCTCACCCATACTTCCTCTACTATTTCATGCACTCACTGTACCTCCACTCTTGCCTCTTACCTGGACATTTTCATTTATAATCCTATCTATCCTAGTGACAGTATACGCTCCAAAAATTGCATACCAGTGCCCTCCACATTCTTGGTTTCTCTTACAGCAAATGTGCAGACCTCCCCATCCTCCACAATCCATACAATGTGATTTTGACACCTTTGTATAAGAGTTGATTTCCGGGCCGGTCCCGATAGTTAAGTGGTTAGATTTTTTTTAAATTTGATGTATTTAACGTGCACTTTCTGAACTGACGGATTATATCAGCGCACGACTTATAAACTAAATTAAATCTAGAACCGACACAACACCCAGCCCTCCCCCCTCCACCCTCAGTAGTTAATTCATGGCTGTGAAAGGGGAAAAAATTAATTTCACTGATGATAAATGTTTGGGGCATGCTGAGAATTTTGCCCGGGACCCTTAGTTCAGTAAACAGGCACGTTACCGACTGAGATATTGTGTCGGACATTAAGTCTTTAGAGAAATATACTTGAGGTTTTGGTTACGTAGTATGATTCAATTCACCTTATTTCTTCCTCATACCCTGATAGTACCACGTTTGGGTTGATTATATAGTGTTATTTTTTAGCACAGAATCTTACTATCCGTTCGGGTGACACGCATGTACTATTTACGATAATGTGATAGGAATGAGGAAGGTTGAAAATAGAGAAAGTGTAACCTCATTTTCGGCGATTTAGGATAAACCACCCTCAGTACACCCGAAAATCCCACGATGCCCATATTAAGTTGTTTACTCTGCATTATTTGTTTATTGATTTTAAGATTCTTTTTTAATTTATTTGAGTTATTTAACGTGCACTTTCTGAACTGACTGATTATATCATCACACGACTTATAAACTAACTTAGACGGAGCGCCTACCAAAACGATGTGACATGAGATCTGACGCGTGATTTGGCATCTAGCATGCATCTTCAGGTTAAACCAAAGTAAATATTTCAGACAGTGCCAACTTAATTGGCGTGACATATTGGTGACTTGACACACAGGGTCAGACTATTTCTGCATGCTCCACTTTTTGTCACATGTTACGGACGAGTTAGTTCATTTAAAATGCTGGACAATTGTTAGAAGTTATTAAAATATATTCTTCAGATGCTACACACGTCCTGAAGTCTGTATCGTGTTTTAAAATCGCATGTTATATTTTTCTTAACAATAAATTAAAATGTTTATTTATTCATTCTGTAAAAGGACTTACATTTTTCTGGATACATATTCACCTCTTTAAAAACAATGAAAGCATAAGTTTTTTTTTAGATTCGCTCACCAAAAAAGGATGCCTCCAAAAGTGGCATTTACCACGATCATAATAATTATTGTATCTAATAACGTTGACTATATTAATTAAGGACAAAGCATCCTCATCATCAGATGCAACCATTATTAATAAGCAAATTCTGCTAAATCATTCCAGTGTGCTATGAGACAGTCCCATGTGAGTATCGTCTCTTTTAATATCATGTCATATTTCTACCATGCTATTGCCAGATCATGTGTCTCGTTACTTTGTTGGGTGCTCTTACTTAAACCTAAAACAGACACAACATCCAGCCCCCAGCCGTTAATTCATTGCTGTAAAAGGGGAAACCAACATTTCACCAATCATAAAGTTTTTGTCCATGCCAGGAGTTGAACCCGGCACCCTTAGCTCAGTAGACAGACATCCTACCGACTGAGGTAAGGTGTCGGACCTTGAATTTAAGAAATTCTATCAGAGAACCATTTTGGTAGGCACACAGGTTAAGGCGTTAGCCTCGTCTAGTGTAGTTGATCTAGTGATGGGAAGGTCGGGATTTGAGACGCGGTTCGTCGTAGCTAGCGTTGATATTTTTTAAATGACTTTTTACCCATTATTAATCGAAAATACGGTTAGATGCCCTCTAAAATTCTACTTTCCTCACCCCTACTCCGTTATGTATAATTTATATGACCAGGCACGTGGTGTAGTGTTGTCAGTGCACCTGGATGGCTGAGTTCGATTACCGGCTGGTGCCTAGGGGAAGTACCCTAACGGTCACCAGCGTTTGGTTGGTTGGGATTAAGCTGGGTTTAAGTATTTCTACTGGTTCCACACCCTCATAATCACCACCACCTTCATCTTCTCTCGTCGGGACATGCAAAGAGCCTCCATGGAAAGGACGTATGATTAGTAAATCCGGGCGTCCCCTGGACAACGGTACGTTAGAACTGGCTAATATTTCCACAAACTGAGTGAGCTACGAATGATGTGGCCCAGACGAACACAATATATAATCATGTATATATATTAAATCGATTTTTTAGTTCAGAATTATTTATTTCAAAACTAATTTAATTAATTTTATTAGAGTTTAATAAAGTAATTAATATTATTTGTATTTGGAGGCCCGTCGAAACAATGAGGTCATTAGGGGGAGTAATTAATAGATTTATCGTAACTTTTACTGTAAGTTATTAACAAAATTAAATAGTCTGGTTATTTCTTTATTTTTAAATAAAATATATTTGACTTGTACGTTTTGTTTCAGGTTGGATTAAAATATTAGTATCAGGGAAGTAGGGTGAGTAGTATATATATATATATATATATATATATATATACGCAAGCACGCACATCAATTAGAAAGTGCTGAACATCTCGAAACAAAACAAAACATTTCAAAAATATTGGTCTTATGATATTTTGTAAAGTGTCCAATGAGTATTTTAGCACAATTATTATTATTATTATTATATTATTATTATTATTATTAATATTAGTATTATCTTATCTAAGCTTCCTTCTACATGTTCAGGCTGGACACATAGATGATGGAAATTTCTTTAGTGCTATAAGGATGAAGAAGGAAGCATTTTAGAAATGATCTACCCGCATTTGCGCGGAAGGAGAGTGGGGATCCATTTAGTAAAAAACACTCTCAATATACCCAACCAGGATTCGATCCCCGATCTCCCCGTCTTCAGCAGGTCAGTTTAACACGAGAGTGACGCCTTAAACCATTTGTCAATAGATGCGGGCTACCACATTATTATAACCGATCGAATTATTCTACTTTCTGGATGAATAAAAATTGTCCCAACGCACACACGTATGATGTAATCATGCACCAATGATGTTTTTGAATTAACATATTGTGCGCCGTCAGATTTATACATTCACCAAGCATTACCAAGTCAGGCCAGTGTGTCTGTATATAATTGATGAGTTAATACTCGGCGTGCAAGAGCAGAACTTGAATCTTTAATCGCGCACCGCTGTACATGACAAACGGGACCAACATTACTCTTCAATTAATACTACTTTTAATTACGATGCGTGGGCTACTTGTAATTAACATCGCGCTGGCAGCCGCGGGGAATAGACATGTCATTGTAGTGCGGCGAAAAATTAAAAAAAAAAAGGAATGCAAATTGGAGTAACGTGAAAGAGGAGGAAAAACGACATATCGCGTTGTTGGAAGATTTAAATTATATTGTGTACTGATTTGGAAATTTTAACGGATGGTTTTGTGTGTGTGGTGGGGGATGGGGGGTGAACCATGTCTTACTACTTGTCTGTGCTATCCGCATCTTTACACCAATGGTCCAGAGAAGAGGAAGGAAGAATCGAGAGAAAATGTTCCCTCATTAACTTTGATGGAGAGCGGCAAGTCATCTAGGGCTGCGGACAAAACGTCATGCTCGTCTGGCATGGTTTGTCGTCGATGAGTAGATTTGTTTGAAAATTTCGGTCATGTGTACTAAAGGATTTTTTTCCTAAAAGGTTTCCCCCTATACTTTAATATAAATTCGGTTACATTTGCTCTAAATTATACCTATTTCATTCTTAATCTATTAGTTTAATACAGATATCCCAGACGACTAGTAAGAAGCGGAGAAAAAAGTGGTAATATATCAATACATTGTGATCCCAATTCAGTTTTAAGGTGTCTTTCTCGCAATAGATTGGACTGCTGAGGACAGAGAGATTGGGGTTAGAATCTCAGGCGGGTGTATTGAGGGTGATTTTACTAAAGTTGTTTCCAAACTTCTTCCACGAAAATGCAGGTACATTTCCTCTAAATTGAGCCTTACTGATATATAGTCCTTTAGCATAATTAAAACATATGCGTATAGCCCGAGCAAGTAGTAAGACACTTTGTTAAAATAAATACACTTGTGTTAGATATAAAAAGTGTATATGAACTCTAGAAAATTGTGGGGCTATAGGCCTATAGCCTATAAGGGATGTATAAACAAACTTTATTTTGTAAATTAGCCATGGGTCGAAAGTGCTTCTTTACTTAATTATATACTAGAATCACTTTCAAAGTAACCGAACCCGTGATGTAGTGATCATTCAGTGCACCTGGCTGGATTAGATTCCCGGCTGGTACCTTGGGTATTTTTCCATAAATGGAAACTACCCCAATGGTCTCCAGGGTTTGGTTGGTTAGGCTTAAGCTAGGTTTCACACCCTCATACTTATTTATTCATTTTCCTAAACTATCTATCCCGATACCTAGAGTGTATCTCGGGACCTAATTCTACAATCTCAATTTGTTAACATCATTTAGCTGTGTCCTTTATTTACTATAATATAAGTTGGAATATAGCAACTAATCTAATGTCCTTTTATTCCTAATACTAATTCCTAATTATACTAGTGGGTCCACCCCAGGTATATTACTCCCCCCCAGCCCCCCGGTACCCTGCCCCGCTGGGTGTCTTGCCGTCCTCTGGATCTAATAGTCCCCAGATCGGCGAGAGACCCAGTGGGGGCGGGCATCCCCCTGTCTGCCACCTGAGGAGGCGCCCTACCGGAGATTGCACTCCGCCTACTCCTAACTGATTCCACTGCTTATTGGACCTAAAACAAAATTACACTAAAACTAATTATAATAACTAAACTAAAACTAACTTAACCTAAACATTTTCTTCACCCGGCAGCTGCAGGGTCTCATGACGTTTTTATATAATACTTTCTTAAAGCCGAAAGCAGCTGAAGACGAACCAAGATGACGAACCGGACGCCCGACAATTCCAGCCAAGCATCTAACTTGTTCGCAAGTGGGCCGGACCATCCGAGTGAGAGGTTATGTCCCCCGTCTCAACCGATGTTACTTCTGAACGCTCCTCAGCTGGTAGCTTAGCAGCCCCTGGTTCATCAGCAGTTTGCACTACTGGAATCCAGAGAGCACCTATCCTCAGCTGAGCTCCGGATAGCCAGGAGTTTCAACATGCTCTACCCCGCCAGCTGGCACAATCTTACCTAATTCCTAATATAATTTCTTGAGACTGTTAGTAAAAGTCCTCTAGTTCAGATGTTAAGTAACTGTCCTCAGTAGCGTCACTCTCGTCTTCTGTCTCTTCTTCTTCTTGCCCAGTCTCTATTTGTCCCATTTGTCTCACCTGTCTTCTATGCTTCAACTAAGTTATGTACTTGTCGCTCTCTCATTTTGAAACCTTGTCTGCAATCGCATCCAGCAGGCCTCACCTGTCCACATCTATCAGTAGGTGGTATGTATCTCCCGCCTGGAGCGGTATCTGCAACTCTTCTCTACATTCAGCAACATTCGCACAGTCAAATACCACATGTTCAGGAGTAGTCTCCTTTCTACAGTCGCAATGTTCTGAGTCAGTCAGTCGCCTAAGAAAGAGGTCCGCCCTGTACGGTCCATGACCAGTTATATAATGCACCAACTCTGGGGAGGGCTGCAGGAATTCAAGTCCTAACCTCACTTATACATTTGTAAACAGCTGGTAGGTTCTCTTACAAATCACGCTTCCATACCAATCTTCTTGTCATTCATTCAAGAAGAATCTTCTGACTTGACGGTCATTCACCACTCCCTCCCCCGTTAGCATAGCCACTCTGTCAAGTTTCCTTTTCCTTAACCAGTACATGTCTGTGCTCCTCCTTATTTCCAAGTCAAGTGGCCATATACCCTGGGCTATTCTCAGAGCATCGGTCGCAACAGTCATATACGCACCAGAGAGCCTCAGAAGACTGTTCCTCTGAATACTCCGGATTTTCCTCTTCATTCATACCTTCCTAAACTGCTGCGCCCATGCGCTGGCCCCGTAACCCACTATAGAGACCAGAAGCGTCTGATGGTATGTACGGATTAAGAGCATAGACAGTCTAAATCTCCCTTGTCCAATACTGATTATTTTATTCATCTCTCTCAATGCTCTTGAACTTATGCTCTTCACGTGCGCCATGAAGCCACGCTTCTCATCCAACACAACGCCCAAGTACCTTGTCGATCTACTACGTTTTACTGTCTGTCTTCCTATTTTAACTATCGGGTCTCTCTTAAGCACTCCCCTGAACAGCACGTATGCAGTCTTCGTGGGCGCCAAAATAAATTTTACTTTCTTTCACCAAAGAGTCCAATCCAGCTAGTACTGCACTGCTCTTGACTTCAAGTCGCAATCGTGATTTAGCCTCCACAACAATTATTAAGTCGTCCGCGAAGGCAATCACCCCCGCCATTCCTGGAAGCGCCTCGATCTCCAGTAGCCCCGGCTCGAGCCCTACGTCCCAAAAGATAGGTCCGTAGATCGATCTCTGAGGATAACTGGTTAGTTTCTTACTTATCGATATTCCCGGACACCTCATGATAGCATATCTGTCCCTACAGTAGTCCATAAAATCCCTGTAAAGAATCCTCGGATAATTTATTTCCTTGAGCCTCATAAACAGCGCCGGCCACCATAAGTTATCAAAAGCTCCCAAGATGTCTACTCATACTAATACTCACTATCACCATCACCTCATCTCATCGGGACATGGAAAGTATGTATGACTAGTACATTCGGACGTCGCCTGGGAAACGGTTCAGTAGTACTGTCTAATCTTTCAACTACTGGGCTACGAATAATGTAGTTCAGACGCGCATTATAGATACCACCAAAGTGTTTTTAGGGCTATAAATATGTTAATAAACAAAGTATTTTGTTGCTTATATAAAAATACACATTTAGAGTAAGTGTTCAGAATTACGACCATATCCTTTTACACAAAGTCCTAGTTAAAGCAGCAGGTTGTGCCGTATGCGTCCAAACACGCCAACATGATATCTGAAGATACAAACAGTACCACAATGTTTGAGTCGCAGCACACGAATGACTTGCTCAACCAGAAATTTTGATAAATCTGGTTACCTTGAAAAAAGTTTTTTTTTCACATATCCTATAGCTCCACAAAGTTTGGTAGAAGAGTTCGTATATAGCCTGTCCCTTTATTTACACATGCGTCTATAAGGCTTTCTCTTATATACTTATATGACTCAGCAATGGACTAGACGGCTGCTCATTCAAGCATTCTGTCTAGGACTGTCGAAATGTAGAAATCCAATGATATGCCTTGAAAATATTCGTAGTAATGACTCTTATAATTAGGAATGACTTATAATGTGATTTTAATTTGTATTACAACGATTAAAAACATTAGGTAACTAATTTAGTGTGATGTAGATATCGTCAAATGTATTTATTCTTCAGAGGGTGAATGAAATCAATAACTTTTAACTTAAGTACAGTGTTTAAATGATTCAGATAACTTATTTGAAATTATACTGATAGTTCTGTGAACAGTAGATCTCACTACCCCCATTCTAAAAATGGCATGCACATCATTCCATTTGCCCCGGAATGTTTTCACTAAGGTGTAATTTGTAACACAAGGCCATAGTATCATCCATCAAGGAAAGGCCTTTCAGGGTAAATGGGTTGTACAGTAAAAACATTATATTCATAAAGAATAACTTTTGTTTACGTTGTTTAAGAGGTTAATCTCGTAATATGTATAAAAATGAAAAATAATACGCTCTAGTTTCTCGACCGATTGGTTATATTTATAAATTCAAAATAATTGAGATAAGCTATTAAACGAAATACCTTTTGAACTGCCGCAATACTGAAACGGATAGCCAGATTGTAAAACCGCGTAGCCTGCGTTGTTGAATATAGGTTCGAAAACGTCTCTGCCAAATATCGTTAAGCTTGGTCTACGCATTTGACAGTAATTGCAGAACAAACTTTCGAACACAGGACAGATGAAATGTCAAACGGTCGAACTAAAACAGGACCTTACTCCGTTTGGTCAAACAATATATTATATTGGCTTAATAGTGATATATTAATTTCATGTTTAGATTCAAATACACAATATGAAGAGTGAGGATAGAGAATGAACAAAATCTGAGACAATCTATCCGGGATTCAAGTCCCAACCTCTCTGTAATCAGCAAACTAGACTTGATGAGAATGACGCCTTTTGTACACATACCTCACTGGTTCTTCTTATTGAAATGTACAGTACATTTACAAAATTATTAATTAATGTTTTCCTTTTTACTTTCTTGTAGCCTATAAAGAAAATGTTGTAGTCATGTCATTTTTTGACCTATATAATTATTATGATATGTCTTGACATTTTTTTTTTGCCCAAGAAAATAGATAGGCCCTTTTTCTCTCGCTCATAGAAATTCTCGTGTGCTGATATAATCAGTAGGTTCAAAAAGTGCTCGTTAAATATCTCAAATAAATGAAAATGAAATTTACTTTTTCTCACCTTCTCTTAGTATCAAGGACTAGAGCCGATACAGTTTCATGGATTTAATTCAAACTTATTACTTACTCAGTGGAACCTCGGTTATTCAAAATAAAAGTGGTGGACCCAATATTAGATAGCCAAAATTTCAGATAGTTTGTAAATTAGATTTTGGGTGGTAAAAATAAAGATTAATTTAGAAATGCTTTACATGCTGATAACATAGTTTATTGAAAATGTATACAATATATAATACATATTATGTACTACAAATTTTTTATACTAAAAAAAATGATACATTAATTTGACCTCTAATAGAGTTCTACATTTTTTCAATAAAGATTAGATGAAGTTCTACTTTATGTTAAACGATCATGTCTGGAGGTTAAATTGCGATTCTAATTCTATCTATAAAATTACGGGTGGTTTAATATCAACTGATTTTTGTAAATTAAAATTAAATAACGCTAACAATTTCGTTCTAAATGTATTATATGAAGTGATTTACATAATAAATAACAATAAAAACTTCTATGCGGTGAAAAATTAATTTAATACTAGTTTATAGATGATTTTTCTTTGAAAATCTGAAATTGATAAATAATTTATAAGGTGACTTTGTTCAGAATGGCTACCTGGGGAGTGTTTAACATTAAAATAAAAATGGTATATTTTTGGTCACAACGTCTTACTACCCATTTGGGCTACACGCGTTTGAACAAATTACGCTAATGTGTTATGAACGAGGAAGGTTGAATTTAAGAAAGTGTATCCAAATTTGCGTAAAGAGAGAGTCATAAACCATGTAAGAAGAACCACCTTCGGTAAATTGTTTTTACTTATTCGAGGCATTTAATGCGAACTTTCTGAACCAACTGATTATATCAACACACGAGAATTTCTATGAGCGAGAGCAAAAGGGCCTACCAACTTTGCCTGTAAAATTTTCACATACTGTACTTTCCAGGGATCTTTTATATGCTACAATCGTCATGGGATCAACGGTCTTACTTACCCTCCGAAGTAAGTTGTTCTACGGATTTTTATCGCTCAATAAATTCCATCGAGCCCAGCTGAGTTTGAACCCACGAACATCGGGTCCGGAGGCAGACACTATACCCCTAGACTACTGAATTCGACCTCTTAGTTTACCCGGCCAGTATTTGAATAGCGATCTCCCCATAATTGGCAATCCATTCTTATACAAAAGTAATGTCTTAGAGTAATGCCTTATCATTTGATCACCAAAGAGGGTTAAGTTTTAGGTAGTTTCTTATAGGAGAAATATTTAAGTGTAGTTTACTTGACATAAGAATTTTTTTTTGTATTTTCCCCAAGTATAATAGAATAAATTAGAAGGTAAACCCTGATTTTTAAAGAAAGCCTACTTTCGACCACTAACATTGATTGAAAGTCACTACAATTTGGCATTCTAGAAATTTGTCTTAATTGATTTAATAATTAAAAAGTTATCACAAGTTACCAAGAATAAGTCCTTTTAAATTAATGTATAACTTATTTTTACACTCTATTAATTGAAGAGACTAAGAAAGTAAATATAGTTTTAATATTTTTATTCACGCCAATGGGGCAACAGTTTCCAGTTTTCAAATAACTGGCTTCCTATGAAAGTACTTCCTGTAAGTACGGTTATGTCGTACATTTTATTTATTCAATGTTTCACATGTTGGTATCAATTTGATATAAATAAAATGGGTAATCACTGATATGAGTTTATATTGAATTAAATATTATAACCAATCTATTTCAGACAAATGATAAAAATCCAAAATATTGTATGAGTTTGGCAGAAATTGGTTTAAATAGTAAAAGCATGTTCAAATACAATAATTTATGGCTACTAAGCCAAATATACCATTTACTGACAGAGATAGACCCTAAAATCGTTTGTTCACAGTAAGTATATATAATCTAGATAAATTAATGTATCTCAGTAAAAAATTAAAAATATATTAAACATAAAATAATTAAAAATTGAATGAGATATTTAATTATAGGCAATAGTTGACGCATGACATAAACGTGACACGCACTGCATGGCTGCTGATAGTTTGATAAATAATTTACAGCTACAAGTGTCACATGCAATTGAATGACTTGAATTAATGATTAATTAATACATAATTAATTTGAACAATGAGTCAATAAAATCCCCTGGCACACCGTGAGCTGGATTAGCCTAGTCGTAGAGTGTTGATTCGTAAATATAAAAGCAATTTATTTTATTTTCATACGGTTTGTGATTTTTTTTAAATAAAGGAAATTAAAGATAGGGTGTGGCTCACGATAAAACGGACATACATGTTAATTAAGCGATAGTATATGATCAGAAACTCTAAGTAAATACAGTTTACAGAAAAATAATCTATAGATGAACTATTTCGATAAATTAGGGAAAATATTACCAAAGGGTGATTCATTAATGGAAATTTCTTCACTTAGTAGCTATTCGCTTATTAAAGGTCACATTAATGATTCAGTGGCGTAAAGTTTCTAAAGGATGTGCTAATGCAAATTAGTTACGATAAACACATTAAAGGATGTACCAATCATTCAGAAGCAATAAAGTTACTAAATGATGAGATAATGCACATTAGTAGCGATAACTCACTAAAGTATGTATTAAAGATAAAATAGCGATATAGTTACTAAAGATGAGCTAATGATATTATTAGTTGCGATGAATGAACTAAAATATATATTGATGGCTGCCAGTAATGTGTTATATTGGTTTTCAAGGAGTGTTGCTAAAATAGCTGGTAATTACATCGGTTTCAGGAATGTTACTAAGACATCTGGGAGATGCATCGTTTTCCTATGAGTGTTGCTAAAATACTTGAGATCTACAATGGTTTTTAGGAAGTGTTACAAATACAGCTAGGAGCTACATACATTTCCTGGAAGTGATTCTAAAATATCTGGGAGCTACATTGGTTTTCTGGGGGTGTTTCTAATACATCTGGGAGCTAGAATTAAAATAAAGGCCCCGATATATGACTAGATAATATATACAAATAAAAATTGAACAGAATCCATCAAACCGTGTGTAATCTAGCTCCAGGTATAATAAGAGACAATTTTTTGGGCACGGCGGTACATAAAATTTCAAGATTCATCATAATCTCGATGCTGAACATTTTCACGATTTCAATACGTTTTCAAGATAATAAATTAAATATTATCTGTAGATACTGTGGGGGTTGTGGGTTGGGGAGAGGGGGAAGTTACAAGATTATTACAAAAATACATATTTTTGTCTCGTTACACTTTGCACTGTATGTTTATTAGTCTACGTATTTCTCAGCATCCCCAAAACTAAGGCGAGAAAGGTTTTGTGTCAGCTATGGCTCCTTCTTCCCTAGACCCCCCTGATGAATGGTTAATGTGGCGGGGGATGGGTCTCCTCCAAACGGACCACGTGGCCGGGCGCATGACCGCTAATTATCCGCACGCTCCGGACACGCCGCGGAAGCCGGTCCACGCCAGTGCAGCCGGGTTCAAGTAGAGCAGGGTTACATAAGCTTCACCCGGACAACTTCATACACACGTGCTGCTAGGCTTCGTGTTGGAAGCTTATTGCGGAGAATACGAAGGGGAAACGTAGGAGAGACGCTTGAGATAAAGTCAGAGAGTCGTCGCTTATCATGCGACTTTTAAATAACTATCTTAAGGTGGGATGGAAAGGGACGCGAGAAAATTCCAGTGTTTTTCCAGTTTTCATGGCAACACATTTTTATTTTTGCCAAAATAAAAAAATGCTCCAGTACAAACATAGATTTTAATTTTCTTTACATATTGATATCAAAAGTTTCAGAATATCTGTCATGATCATGGTGGCATTATCTAACAAATTTTAAAATGAAGGGAAAAATCTGTCATTAAATTCCAGAACACCCTTGACAGATATTGAAGAAATTTTGAGGTCACCATGGAATAAAATTAAATTCCTTAAGGTGAGTGTGTAGGGAACACAAAAGGACAATATTTCTTGCAGTTTTTTTAGCATAACTTTTTAGGCAGGAGATATAAAAAAACTATCCAGTAGTAATAGTGTTTAATTTTATTCCTATGGTGACCTTAACAGTTCTTGAAAATCTGTAAAAGTTGTCTTGGAATTTAATGACAACTTTTTGATCTTTATTAAAAAAAAGTTTTTCATCTAATGCCACTATTCTCGAGACAGTTATCCAACAACTGTTGATGTTACCATGTGAAGAAAATTTAGCTTTATGTTTATACTTGAGCAATACTTTATTTGGTTGATCTCAGAGTCTTGGAGTAAAGTACTCATCTCAGGACTCGATGTTCGTGGATTCAAACCCAGCTGGTGTAGACGGATTTTTGTTGAGTGATAATAATTTGTAACATAGCTTCTTTATGAGAGAAAGTAAAGCCATTGGTTCCGTATGAATTGTGGCAATGAAACGATTTAATATATTTTTGCCGAAAAAATGTTTTCTTATAAAAACTCCAAAGACACCGCCCTTAATTTGCGTTCCTTACACTTCCAACTTAAAGGTAATAATTTTGTAAAACAACGTTACAGTTCAGTCCATTTTTCCTGAGAAGTAGTAGTCTTACCATTATTGATTAACTAAACTATGACCCATTTCTTATAGTCTTCATCATAATGGAACAAAACAAAGTAAGCAACGATTGCAGTCTTACCATGACTGATTGAACCATGGCCTATATCATGGTGTAACAACATCATTTCAGAGTAAAACGAATGGTACTGGTAAATAATGATACAATTTAATTGTAATAAATGTTTTTATTTGTTTTGGTACCAACATAATCACTAACAGTTTACTCTAAGGGAGAGGGATGAAGAAGGTTGATTCTTCTAGCAACATAGTTATCTTTGGTGATGGTACAGATTACATTCAAGACCGAACCCAATATATTTCATCAACTAAAGACTTTTCATGGAGAGGTGAATAAAAATGTTTTTCCTTCAACATATGTTCCAAATAGCAATAAGTTGCAGTAAAATTAGTATAGAAGAATATTTGAGCACATTCGTATAGTTGCTCAGATAAATGTGATTCTCAAACCAGAATATTTTTGTTTCAATTTTTAACTTGCAGCAAGATTTCCACATACCCCCGAGGTAATATGCATAGCTGTTTATTCCAATGTTTCTAGTGTATATGTTGAAAAGCTGTAAATTTAGGATTGAAAGTACCATACAAAGTGAATTTGGATGTTAGAAAAAGTGTTCAAAAACTCCCAACACTTCCATTATTAACTCTTGAGGATTTAGAAAATGTTTTTGTAAATATCCAGGAAGAGATTCATGATGATATTTTAGAGTTGGCTTAGTATATAAATAAGATATATACAAGCAGTTACCCAGCACGTGGAATAAGACGTGTAGTAACTCTTAGATTTGAGCTTAATATATGGAATGTATACACATTAGTACTAAATATAATACAAATAACAACAAACATTGTGTAAGGCTGACACTCAAAATTCCAAAAGTTGATCAGTAATCATCACTGGCCAAATGGTTGCTGTACTGGCTTTATAATGATCGAGAGATCGGGGTTCGAATTCTGGTTGGGTCTACTGAGGGTGACTGTTCCTGAATGGTTTCCCAATCTCGTTCCACCTAAATGCAGGTAGATTACCTCTAAAATGCTTCCTTCTCCATCCTTACCCCATTATAGTGATTGTCATAATATGCTTATACCCTGAACAGGTAGTAAGAAGTGGTGGTAGAAAAAATAATCATCACATATCAATTTAAAAATTCTTATAAAACATAGAGAAAGGTCAGTGCGAGAGTGAAATCCTCATAGGTCAAAGATTGACTGTACACTTAATCAGAAAATCCATTAGCAGAAGATATATCCTGAATCAGAGTCAAATCAACAGAATTGTTGCATATTATGGTGAGCACAAAGCAAACAAAAAAACCCAACTATTATTTTCTTGTAATTAGTTTCAAGTTGAAGCTGTACAATAAAGTGGGTGATTTGGAAGAAGAACAAGAAACAGTTAACGAATTTAATAAAATTGATCTTGATTTGATATAATAATCAATTTTATTTCAACTTCATTTTGATATGAGCCTTGAATAAACTATACACACTAAATTTCTAGTCTTTTATTTTAAGATATGTTATCAAATGAAATGGATAAAATATAGATACATGACAGTAGAAGACGATAATTAAGTGGACAACATTTTAGTGGACGTACTGGTAATGGATAAAAATATAATGGAAGAAGAGTTATTGTGAGAAATCGTGTTACTCTTATAATTTAGAATAAATAATATTAGTACTATCCTCTTTGGTGGACGCTTGGTCTAAGGCGTCACTCTCGCAATAGACTGGACTACCGATGACAGTGAGATTATGTTTCAAATCCCAGTTGGGTGCACGGACTGTGATTTTTCTTAAATGGTTTTCCACTACTTCATTAAAATATAGGGACACTTCCTATTAGTCCAACCTAACTCACCCCTAGCACATTAGCGTAATTAGTACAAATGCGTGTAACCCGAACGGGTGGCAAAGGTACGGTGCTAAAAAATAAAATAAAAGATACATTTAAAAAATAATGTTAATTGGTGTAGATATATTATAGACATTCACATAATATTAAAAACTATCACACACATTCTGGTAGTATTCACTTAGCGATGGATTTGTTTTGCAGCTGCAATTTGACACAATACAGGAAATGGCTAGCCTAACGTGTCAACATGTCCTTAATGCGCCGTGAGCTAGATCTTATATGCAACAAGCTCAGCAGTTCTGTCTCTAGTGTAGTATGTAACATAGTGGAGGGGAATACATGGTGCAAGAATATCCTTGAAGCGTTTTGAGAAACTAAAGGTATGGCTACAAGGAGTCGCACCGCACCACATTTTCTAGCAAGTGGCTACACGAGCCGCACCGCATCACACCGCACCGCACCGCACTTTATTAAACCAAGCATAAGATTATTGTAACTAAAAAAAGAAAATATTTTTTATAATTTTTATAGACCTAGTTCTATTACAAAATAATTTGTATTTTTATTTTTACTTGCATAGGTTTTCACCTATTTTCATTAAATTAAGTTAGCTATTAATTACGAATAATAAAGTTTTAAGTTAGCTAATAATTAAGAAGAAGAATGTTTGTTGTTCAATAAGTTGTTGTATATAATATTGTACGTAATGTTGGAAGCAATGACTACAGCGTCACACGTGCAATGGCTGTGAAAGAAATGACTAGTTTTACAAGTGCTTACACAGTGCTTAGGGGTTAGCATGAAAACAAAGTTCGGAAGCTCCCGAACATTTATTTCCGGTGGTAGGTGGCTACACGGTCCGCACCACACCGCAAAAGTGCGAAGCAATGCTCTAATGTTCTCTCAACGATTCGTCCACGCTGGTGCGGTGCGGTGTGGTGCGGACTCATGTAGCCACTTGCATTTAAAAACATGGATAGCATTCCACCGGAAAAATGCGGTGCGGCTCCATGTAGCCGGTCCTTAANTAAGGGTGCATGGGTGGGGGTGGGGGGAGGGAAGACTAAGAATTTTATGGATGTTGAAGTTAACATTTCATGACACCCTTAAGCTGAAAAAGTAGCTTGTTCGATGCCATCTATCTATTTCTGGGACTAGAGCCTAAATCATTTTACCGATCGGTGTAAAAATTAGTATCTATGGTTTTAATAAGGTTTTTCAGAGTTTTTTTTAGTTATCTATCAAACCCTAAAATTAAGGGTAGTTTATTTAAGAGTGAAACGAGAAAAAATATACAACCCTGTTGCATTAGAGGTAGGAATAAATATAATATATTATACCATACATTTTTTCTTTAAATTTAAAAATGACACCTAGACACTGGAATAAGGCACGGGTTTGATTTCCTTGTCCAGCTCTCATATTTAAATTTAAAAACTATGTTATATAGATGTGGCTTTTTTATATAGCACTGCATCTTAATACCATTTTGGGTTATTCGCGTATGTACTAATTACGCTAATGGTTTTAAGGATTAGGGAAGCTATACTTAGAGGAAGTGTACCCACACTTTCGTGAAGGGAGAGTGGAAAATTAATTTAGAAAAACCATCCTCAGTACACCTGACTGAGATTCGAATCTCGATCTCCCCATCATAGGCAGTCTAGTCTACTACGAGAACGAGGTTGAGTGTTATTTTACTGTCAGTAAGCAGTCGTAGCTCTCCCCTAAAGAGCTACCCACGCTCTAACGCCATTTCTTCGTCAAATGAGGGCTCACTTCTATTACCACTAGCACTCCACTTAAGTTTCACTAGCACTCAGACAACACCCAGCTTGGATTTTAAATACCACCCATAGCTACCCACTCATTAATTACCTTATATTCTTGTTCAGTATAGTGACACCCGAATTGGTAGACATGAGGACTAAATGCCCTGTTCACCTAGTCTGTATTTCTGGTGATGAGGTTAGGATTAGAGTCCCGACCCGTGTACTGAGGGTGTTTTTTAAAAATTAAGTTTCCCACTCTACTTTCCCAAAAATTAAGGCACAAACGTTTATAGATAGGGTATAGATGAGAAATCATGTTGTTCTATAGATATAATCTACCAATGCTAACAGTTCATTTAAAACTCTAATGATGTTAGTACTTTACAGTTTATTAGGAAGAAAGTTATTTTACAGCTAGATATAATTTCCCGTATTCATACGTGTGATCAGAAGCTGTTACTTTTGATGTATACTATCAATACCTATGAAATAATACTAGAAATATGATAAAATATTATCAAGGTTGACCTTAAGCAATATGTTTGAATTTTTTTAAATTCCATTCCTGCTGGAATGTTGGCAATGGTATTTTATAATTAGACAATTATAAAAATTAATTAAAGCAGTTAACATTTAAAGCCTACTTCAGTTTCTGTATGATTTATTATTATTATTATTATTATTATTATTATTATTATTATTATTACCACCACCATCACCGCGTCTTACTACCCGATTGGGTTGTACGCACTTAGGCTAATGGTTAATGGTAGGGTGATTGTGAGATGAAATAGAGATACCTACAGTTTAACGTGGAATCCGAACCACGGTGAGGACCTGGCATTCCAGACATTCACAAGCTGTGACTAATACATGTCTTTTCAGAGGTGAAGGAAGGGTTTGGCAATCAGATAAATATGTGCCGGTACCAAGGATTGAACTCCGAACCCCTAGCACAGAAGTCTGACACCTTACTCCTAGTCCACCAGGTCACCTGAATGTTTTATTAGATATGTATTTATAATATAAATAAACCAGCTTCGGTGGCCGCATGGTCTAAGGCACTTCTCTCGCAGTAGACTAGACTGCCGATGACGGGTAGATCAAGGTTCGAATCTTGGTCGAGTGTAATGAAGGTGGTTTTTCCAAACTGGTTTGTCACTCTCCCGCCTCGCTAATGTGGGTACTCTTCCTATATATAGCTTTACTAATTCCTAAAGCCATTAGCGTAATTATTACATAAGGGTATAAACCGAACGGGTAGTTAAGACACGATGCTAAAAATATATTAACATTAAATGTAATGTCAATTTTCCTAAAAAAGATTCTAGAACAGTAGGTTAACCGGAAAGCTAATTACGACAGCAAACTGTGTGTGTTTTAAACACACCTATTTATCATCGACACCAGAAACATAATGTTCCTATTACCGGGAACTATTTTACAAGTTCTACAGGTGTTCAGATTTCTTACACGCTACATGCACTAAGTAGTCACGCCCGCAAACAGTAGTGTCACTCTCTTGTCACGACCCTCCTCTAAGAAATCAATATTGATGAGCTGTCAAGAGGTGTCAGGGACAAATGACACGGTAGGCAAGTTAAGTTTCCGTTCCTTAGGAAATCCCTTACGTAAGGGTGACTGGGGAAAGGCAAATATTTTGACCAAAAAAAAATTGAATAATATTTAGACATTCTTCTTGCGAACAACATTGATAATATATTTATCTATTACATGTATTATTTTATAGGTATTGTTTATATCTATAAAACGTACCATTTAAGATAACATGACTAAATGCATGAGTACGTGAAAGTATGAAAGTACATCTAGAATATTTTACAGCTACTACATAAGGATTTTCATATGAAAATGATAAAGTATATTTTACTTTCTCTCGACACCTCGAAGAGAAAGTATTGTGATCGCCAAAAATAATCGAACTCTAGATTTTAATAAATGTCGACGTTGCATAGCCCCCTGAAACCAAAATAGTTGTTTTCAAAATGCCGTCTGTCTGCCCGTCCATCTGTCTGTACCTCGGGTTAGAGCCAAAACTGTTTTACTGATTGAGTTAAAACTTAATATCTGGAATTTTTATAAGTTCCCCCCCACCCTCCAAGAGTTTTTTTGAATTACATATCTAACCCTAAATTTAAGGGTAGTTTATAGAAGTATTAAGAGAAAAAAAAACTATTTTCTCAAAATTTGCTCCAACGATTACGATTAAATTTTTTATCTAGTCACTGTTTATCACTATAAACAAGAAGGCAATTCTAATTTTCTCATGAAAATGATTTTGACTGTACTTAACATAAGGGAAATTTTCCAATTTTTATCATTTCTCCACAACTATTTGAGATACGAAATAATTTATCATTGTAAAATTGTAGTACATACTATTAAAGACAAAAAAATCTTTTATTTGAAATATATTTTTATAAAACCAATAGTTTCTGCCCTATATACTTTTTAATTCAGGTCTTTGAAAATGAATTCGATTCTTATGCTCTTTCGTGGACAAAGATATTTCTCTTTTCTCAGTTTTCATGTGACAGTGTTCCTAGTTCCTAATGCCATAGAGTAAGTAAGTAAGTAAGTAACAGTGTATATGATATAATTTATAATCTTTGGTCTAATATTTCTACAACAATGTATATACCTATTATTTTACTTCACAAGTCTTACGAGTTTTTAGTAAATGCCTATATTAAGATAAAATCGGGAGAAAATCTGTGCAGTTTACGGTACCATTTATTTCGCCAGGAAAAAATTTGATGACATCTTACTGTGGTGAAGGAAAGGTTTAATCAATTAACCAAACAAAAAAGCTAGAAATATTTAAGAGTGAGAGAAATTATTGGGCATACGTTTGACAACTGTTTATCTTCAAAAAGAAGTATGGAATAATTAACCCACAATAATTAGCACCTGGGATCAGGTCTGGTTGTCTAGCATTGTTTTCTGGTGTCGTGGGAGGACGCCTTAACCCGGTGAACTATGGGTAATTTTTAATTAACGGTTTTATAGTCCTCCTTTCACTCATATATTGATATTTTACCTCTAAATTGTCTCCATCCTATACCTACGCCAAAAATGTAAATATGCGAATTACCTTAATAGGTATTAAGAAGCTGTGCATGCATATAAATAAAATCGTATTAATTAACAATTGCGTGGCATGGCAGATTTCAGAACTTTTCTAAGCCTGTGAGTTTATGTTGTCACTCAATATAACACTCAATGGCCAAGTATCAATTAAATCACTTTCACATGGGAGATATATTGAGGAGAGACTATATGTTATTGGTCACATGGGGAGCAAGTATGGAATAATCCATCACAGGTGCAGTTTTAAAAATCTCTGCTTAGCCTAGAAACACTCCACGACAAGCCAATGTAAAGTAAGTTTCTTTATTTTTGAAAATAACAACATTTTTGAATTTTAATAAAGAACGAATTGGTAATCAACTTATGTAATCAATTTTGTATACATACATTATAAGGCAGAACAAATTAAAAGTTAAAAACATGTCATAAATTGGCATATGGCCAGAAAGCAGGCATCATAATATATTAAAAATACAATAAAAATTAGTCCAAACCGTACCTATGATCTGTTTTCCACCAATAGGTCCCCATTTATCCAATCATACATTGGCTATGAATTACATGGTAGTGTATTTTCGTTGCCATTAAGTGTTCTGCTGGGTTTATTAAAACAATCCACTGGTACAGTTGGATAAGAACTGCCTACCGTGGTGATTCTCCGCTCCACGCCAATCGTCGTTGACCAAAAAATGTATTGATTTTCATTCATACATGTACTGATTTCAATATTGCCATTTATAAATTTCACCACAATTTCCCCTTTAATTAAAGTCTAAAAAGTCACAAAATATGTCTTAGGAATAGATTGCCTAGCCAGTAGCACATCTTCCTATTGAACTAAGGCTCCCAGGTTCGATTCTCAGCATTGCCAAAAAATTAATTATTGGTGAAATCAGGACTTTTCATTTCACGATCGGGGAACTGGGTGCTGTGTATGTTCTAAAATTAAGAAAGTTTATATTAATAATTTACTATCAGTGGGCCCAGAATGAATACTTTAAACACACCGAATAATAAAAATAAAAAGGTATTAAAGAGTTCCTTCCCATATGTCTAACTCGGCTATATCTAACCGTGCGTGTTTTAAAGTTGAAACGATGACACGCTGGGAGTATTTTTTTTATTCAAGCTAACTTTTTGACGGAGTATTATCACCCCATGTGGCTTGTTCCTCATGCAAGATATATGAAGTAAGTTACAGAGAACGCTACAACCGTCCAGCGATTCTAATAAAGAGAAGGCAAAGAGAGAAGGGGGAGTGAGTGAGTGAGTGGAGGGGGAAAAAAAACCTTCTGAAATTCGCGAGAGCTTTTAAAACGTTTTGGAGGAAATATTCCTAGGAGATGATTGTACTTACAACGTATTAACACACCCCCAGTCTTTGTGCGGGTTTTCCTGATGGGTTGTGATATTAGGGGGTGGAGGGATAAAACGGGGGTTGTAATTATTGTTCATAATAGTTTCCGTTAATACAAAAAGTTTCACCGAAAATGTCTGCTAATAATCGTTGGTAACGACGCCACTTAAAAAGCGGTGGCAAGACAAGGCACAGCGCGGGTTGCTGAGGTAGAGAATTATGATGGCCGGCTTCACCCTAAGGATCGATGACGAGTTGTGATTGGCCGGTTGCCGCGGTGGCGGGCGGGGTTAACGACTGCTCCTCTTCATAGGCCGCCCGCCACACATTGCACTCTTTCAAGTGTACTACTGTACATGCTTGGATGACTGACGCTTGATTACTTCACAGCGTAAAAGAAAGCGCGGTTATTTTTTTAAAAGTTCGATCTACGGTTATATACTGTCTCATGTTGTCAAACTTCTTGTCATGGATGGTTACTTCGTATAATGCTGTTATGCCTGTGTCTCAGTTTGAAATAAAGAAGTAGGCCTATTTTAAATATAATTGAAAAATGACAACTGTACACGGTAATAGAACCCGGCCCAAATAACATCTTTTGATTTTATTAAATACATTTCTTTAAAATGCAGTATATCAGAACCAACTTTAGTTTTAATCTAATTTTTGGCTAAAGAGGTACGTTTATAACTGAGCTCATTCTACAAAGCATCTTACTAACCCATCCAGGCTATCAAATTTCTGGCTATCAAGCGATTAGTTAATCTAAGTACTGTACAAACTTTTTTTATCTTAGTATTACTTGTTTAGAATATATTAAAGTAGGGACAGATTAATTTGACATTATATAATAAACCTGATTTGTTATGTTTCTACTTTTTTATTTTTTCAAAAATACAGGAAAAGGAGGGAGACAAATTCATATAACATAAATGGTACGGAATTCCACCCGGACTTTCTACCTCCATTGTTTAAAAATGGAGATACTTACTCAAAACTCGTAATATATGTGAAACGAAATAATAATTATATACTAGCAAACCCGAGCAAAAATTGCATTATACTCACGTAAGACTTTTTAGACTCCTGGTTTTAAATTTTATGATTTTATTTTTAAAGAATTAAAAGTCCCCATTTGTATATTTGGACCAATAAAAAATATTGATATTGGGTCCACAAGGGTCAACACTTCGTATTAAAATTTCGACTTCCAAATAAAATTTTCAACATTTTATTAGTAGTTGCACATCTTATGGTTATCGCATTGATATTAAATTCCTCATTTATAAATTTTGACCAATAAAATAGGTGAATATTGACTATTGAGTCCAAACTGATAAAGATAGATCATTGATGTACAAACATTTCCCCTAAGAGGTTAAAGGAAAAAGAATATCAACTTTTTGAGAGACTTCTAATATTTACTTACTCTATGGGATTAGAGATTTATTGCACTACAGCTTAAGTAGAATCTCTTCACAACTAAAGCTCACAAAATTGTATTAATATATTTACCAATATCTCAGAAACTGTTGGTTTTATAAAAATATATTTTAAATAAAAGTTTTTTACTTTTAATAGTATTACAATTTTGCAATGATAAGCTATTTAATGACTCAAATAGTTACGAGATACGGAAATTTCCGCCTATGTAAGGTACCCTAAAGTCATTTTCATGGGAAAATTAAAATACCCATTTTATTTATAATCTTAATCAACTCCTAGACATGAATTTTAATCAAAATCGTTAGAGCTGATTTTGATCAAATTACATTTTCTTTTTTCGCTCTTCATTAAACTATTCTTAATTTTAGGGTTACAGACGGCATTGCAAAAATTACTTTTTATGGTTTAGGGGGAGGTCATGAAATATCGACATCCATCAACATTTCGGGTTAGATTTTTTTACAGTTGCAATAATTTACCTTTGATGTTCGAAAAGTTAAAAAATATACATTTGCGTATAACTTGTAAATTATTGGTCTTATAAAAATATGTTTCAAACAAAAGATCTCTATTATAAATATACCTATATATTTGCAACGATAAGTAATTTCATATTTCAAAGAGTTACGGAGATATGATAAAATAAATAATTTATGCATCAGTCATTATGACGGAAAATTGAGAGTAGTAATTTTTTTGTAATATTAATTAATGTTTATAAATTAAATTTAATCAAAATCGTTAGGGCCGATTTTGATAAAATCGATTTTTTCTCTTTTCCACCTTCAGTAAACTACCCTTAATTTTAGGGTTGAATAACCAATTCCGAAAACCCCTCAGGGCATCCCTATGAAAAAACCCCTAGATACCAAATTTTAGCCTGATGGGTAAAATAGTTTAGGCTCTACTCCGAGGTACAGATAGACAGATAGACAGACGGAAATTCAAAAACAACCTTTTCTGATTCGGAGAGTTATGAAACGTCGAAATTCATCAAAATATCGAGATCGATTTTTTACGATCACAATACTTTCTCTGCCTGTAAGGAAGCGAGAAAGTAGAAATACTAAATCAGACTGACTGTGTAAAGGTTTGGGAACCTTTGATCAATACATTTAAAGTTTTAAATGCAGTATTTGTTGTTTTAATTTTATTTTCTAAAATGCATATTTTGTCCTTTTTATATATCACTAATAATAAAAACTCTATTTTGTATTAATTAAAAACAGTATATTGTTTATGAATAATTTATAATTAACTGTAGAAATTTGACAACATAGTAATTTGAAAAAAATTCTTCTTGTTTATCAGCATAGTTGCTGACCCCAAAACTTAGGATAAAAATATGCATAGTTGTTTTTATCAAAGTTTTGGAAAACTTCACTGTTTGTAAAGATATTTCTAAGTTTTATTTAAATTTTATATCAAATTAGTTTTGACCATTTAAACAAATATTAGTTATACCTAACCATGGGTTTTAACATTAAAAAACCCCAATTTCATAAATATGTTGATTTACACGTCTGAATTGATACACTGGAAAATTTCATCTGTCTAAACAGGAATGTAAATATTTCTTGCAATATTACTAAATGGAAATATCAAAATGTTTATTAATTTTAACTACTTTACCACACAAAGATAATTATGTAAGAAAAACAGTATATTTTTTAAACTAACTCTTAATATATTTTTATAATTTGCTCATGTTTTGACATCAATTTCAAAGGTGAAGTCGATATTTTTTTCATCCTTGAAACAATACACGAGGTTAGCGTCTGTTCTTATAGACTATGCTTATGATTAATGAGCTTTAAATTAATTACGAACGTCTACCTTGACTCTAAGTGACAGCCAACAAGACTACCAACTGATGGGGAATAAAGCGGAAAATCCTCAGGAAAATACGCGTGGGAGAGAAAGAATTAAATTTCTCACAAGCACTTCCTAATTGGTCAATCAGTTAAGTCCCTCGTTTTTTGGAAGAGCTCATGGCAGCTTTTCTTAGCATGAGAATTAGTAAACTGAATTAAATTAGTGCCTGAGTATAAAACTTAAAAAAATACAAGATAAGAAAACTTCAAGTAATTTTATAGCGCGTGAAATCATTAATGTTAAAAGCCGCACCAATGAGGAAGCGGAAAAAGGCATTTCTCATCTTATATGGTTTGCTAGTAAGGTTGTGTTTAAATCCCCTCTGAGGAGTATTGAGGTGTTTATATCCTGATTGATGTCTCACTCTTTTTCCTATAAAAATGCTTGTACACTTTCTCTGAATTTTGTCTTTATTATACATCAATTTAAAGGTGTGGGTGCCACAGATGGATAGTATATGTCTTCTGAGCTAGGGATCCTGGACTCAATCCCTGGCAAGGCCGAAAAATGTGAACATGGGTTTACCTTTTCATAGTGCTGAATTAACTGCTGGGTCTGGATATTATGCCTGTCCTAGTCTTAAGTTTTACCAGTAAACCCATGTGAAACTTTCAAACATTCAACCTTCCCCTCCCCCCCAAAAAATAAATAAATGATTTAGTCTTTTGTTGGGTTGTTGAATTTAATACTCAGCGAATTTTATACACAAAATAGCAAAGAGAGTTTATTAATGTGAACGTATTTACAATTTCTAATACCTTTTTTTTATATAATATTTGATGTCAGAATGCAATCATCTTGAATTTTTTGCTTGTCATTTTCGGTAATGGATATACAAATATTGCTAGCTTTAGTGACTTTTGAAAAGAGTTGTCCATCAGTAAATACAGCATTTGGCAAGCACAATCCAGCTCTTTGAAGCGTCTGTCCCTGAAACTTATTGATTGCCATTGCAAAGGCAACAGAAATAATACATAGGTTTTTCTTTTAGCTTAAATTTAAAAAAAATAATATATTTTAACGTAAATTGAGTATGCTATGTAAGAAGTCGGTAACAAATCCTATCAACTGATACCTTATTCATAGCTGTAGGCTTTGTATTATTTGAGAAAAAGGGATGTTGAAAAAACAAATAATAATATATAAGATTATCAGGCATATGAAGCTACGACAGGCCTAATCAGCCGGTAGTGGGAAATGTCTTTAATAAAACACTGACCCAGACCATAGGCTGGAAACAGGCTGAATGAAATATATACAATGTAATTAATCAAATATTTACTCAATTTTTATAGAAGCCTGAGAAAAATTAGTAGGTTTATAGTTTCGAAATATATCATAATTTTTCAGCTTCATGTTTAAGACGACCACTGATTCTGAAACGTATTCGAGCTGCTTTATTTTATTTTCATCCTGAAAGGTAGCAGTCTAACCTTAACAGATAAAACTATGACGGACCGGAAAGTAAAAATTATTATAGAAGGCCCTGAATAATGGGATGATAACTAATAAGAAGAAAACCAAATGTATAGTTATAGGCAACAAAAAAAGAGGATGATAAATATTGAGATAGATCAGGAGGAAGCGGAACAGCTAGCAGTATTCAAATACTTAGGAATCTTAATAAGGGAAGATATATATATATACATATATATACACATACATATATATAATGCAGCCAGGATGTGGATCTCGAATAGCTATACCAAAGGAAGCATTTAATGTGGGGTAAAAAGGAAGGAGAGAAAAGTGTAGTGTTTTTGCAGTTTTTGTATCAAAGATTTTTTGGCAAAAAAAAAATCTCCATTAGAAATAAAGAGTTTAATTTTCTTCGCATGCTGATATAAAAATTTCTTGAACATCTATTATAAGCATAGATAGATAAATTAGATAAGAAACTTTTTAAATGAAGGAAAAAAGTGGTCAATAAATTACAGGACACCCTTGAAAGATATTCAAGAACTGTTCAGGTCAATATGTGAAGAAAATTAAACTACATGTTTCCAATGGAGAATTATTTGATTTATTTTGAACAAAATAACTTTTTTGCTATAAAAGCTGCAAAAACACATTTTTTCTCGACTCCTTCCACGCAACCTTAACAGAAAGAAGAGGCTGATCTGTGGGAACCTGAATATATAATGAAGAAAAAGATTGACAATGTGCTCTGTGTGGAGTGTGGCAATCTACGGGGTGGATTAGTGGGGACTAAGTATGGAAGGTAAAAAGGATACTGAAATCAGTTGAAATATGGGGGTGTGAATAGTTGGAAATAAATTATCTGGCTGGAAAGAGTGAGAAATAATTTGGTCCTGGAGAGAACTATAGAAACGATAGGCATATAATTATTACAAATTTTAAGAAGAAGTAGGAGAATCTCTATATTACACTGGCTGAAAACAAACTACTTGTTGACGGATGTTATAGGAGGAATGGTGGAAGAAAGTATTGGGATAGAACGTAGAAACTTATATACTTAGAACCACGTCTTACTACCCATTCGGCTTGTACGCTTAAGTACTAATTACGCTAATTGGTTAAAAATTGGGAAGGTCGAATATAGAGGAAGCGAACTCGCATTTTCGTTGAAGGAGAGTGGAGAATCACCTCCAGTTCACCCGAGTGAGATTCGAACCTCGATCTCCCCATCCTTGGCAGTCTAGCTCAACATTAAACTAGCGCGTTAGCTAACTAAGCCATCGAGGCGGGTAATTAGACGTAGAAGATATGAGACTATAATGGGAAATATGATATCTAGATGCAGCTATAACCGTTATTTAACAAATATAATTACTTGGTTATTTAATCCACTGTTAAATGTCAGTCGAATGACCTTAATGGACCTTACCCTATTTTAAAACACAAAATTAAAACAAAGCCCTTCTTTTCCTTAAGAAACTTTCAACATTAATATAACTAAAGTCACCAAAAAAAATTACTTCCCATTAAAATTCGTTATTTTAATTTCATATCATCACGTGCAGCCCCAGTAAAAAAAAAAAAATGTGATAAGCCGCATAATCTAGTCGACTGAGTGTGAGGGGTAAGGGAGAAGTAAAAAACCACACTGAACTAACTCCAAGTCGATTTGTTAAGCGGCGTGTATCCGTTTAGAGAGAAAGAGAGAGAGCGAAGCCCCTGGACTGGACTGTTCCTGAAGCTATAGGAGGGCCGGAGCTTAAAGCAAAGGCACTGGTGTGTGGACCAGGCGCTCCCCAAACGAGACGACCTTCTCCTAGGGGGCTCATCAAATATAGACGCCATTGATAAAGAATGTATGTGCTGGTGTGGACGCTGTATTGACAGAGCACCGGGAAGCTGTGTGACCACACCTAACCCCCTCCCCCCTAAACCCACCTAGAAACTACTTCCCAGTCTTCCTTTCCCTGCTTCTTTCAGTTTCCATCGAAAGAGAAGGTTTGGGAGGAGGGGCAGAGGGGGAGGTACCGGTTTAAAAATACCACCGAGATTCTTTCAACGTTATTTTTTGATTGGGAAATATTTAGTACTAGTTGGTGTAGACATTCTTCGTACGAGGAATCTATCAAATAGCTTTGCTATTTTTAGTACATAAAATAAACGACAGGGCATAATAGTAACTACATCTTATGATATTTAGATATCAAATTGTCCTACAAAACGCGAAATTAGATTGACTAATCCAAAGTGTAAAAATAGATATATAATCTGAACATGTTTTAAAAACTGACATTTCTTTTGAAGATTAGGTTATAACTTATCTATACAAAATATTTGAACTCTTGTCTGGTGGTGCTAGTAAAAAGAGGAAGTGTGTCACAGCTTAAATAATTCGTTTTTAAAGGGTTGTAATTAAATCCACTCAAAAGTATTTTAATATTTTTTACCGCATTTATCCCTTTAAAATGTTAACCCTATTTACCTTTTTTTAAAACCCCATTTTGAATTTTTGCACCTTTCTACCCTTTTTACTTTTAATCATTTTTTCCCTTTTTACCTCTTTTGGCCCTTTTTCCAGCTTTTTAATATTTTACCATTTTTATATTTTTAACACCTTTTAACCTTTAAACCTTATTTTTTTATGATTTACTTCCAGTTCTTTATAACATATTTTGCTTTTTCCCCTTTTTCCCATTTTTGCTCAACTGCGCCCTTTTTGTCTTTTTTGACATTTTGTTCTTTTTTTTGACATTTTTATATTCATGCCCTTTTGATCTCTTTGCCCTTTTTAATCGGATTTATTTTTTTATCATTTTTGCCCTTTTTGCTCTTTTTACGCCTTTTTACATTAATTGCCCAGCTTAGCCCTGGATAAATATTTCAGGGTGGAAGGGACAAATATTAAAATTTGTAAGAAGGGGAAAATTGTTATAAAGGGTGTAGGGTATAAAGGGTAAAAAGGTTTATAGGTAAAATAGTATTAACACATAAAAGCTATTTATTATAAATCAATCACAACATTTAATAACAATCATGGTGACATAAGAAGAAGAGTTTATTATATATACCAAACTTATCTTGTTTACTCTCCATGGCTGACCTGGCGGTCTAGGGGTAATGTGTCGGACTTCTGTGCTGGGGGTCCGGGGTTCAATCCTCGGTCCCGGCACAGATCTATCTGATTACCAAACCCTTCCTTCACCTCTCACAAGACGTGTATTAATCACAACTTATGAATGTGTGGAATGCCAGACCTCCACCGTGGTTCGGATCTCGCGTTAAACTGTAGGTCCTCCATTTCATCTCACAATCACCCTACCATTATACATTGGTGTAAGTGCGTATAACCCGAACGGGTAGTAAGACGCGGTGATGATGATGATGATGATAATAATAATAATAATAGTAATAATAATAATAATGATAATAATAGCTCACTCTCCATGTCAACCAAACTTCTACGGCCACAAAACTGCATTACAAATTATATGAAATGTAGTAGTAAAGCTTTCTCACAGCGTTAATATTTCTTATTTTTTAAGTTTTTAATCAATTTAATTAATTCCAATCAAAATTTCAAAATTTTATCTTTGAGGTGCACATGTTTGTGTACAGGGGCTATTAATGTTTATATTTTAGACCTCTGCAACGCTCGTACCAGACACACAAGCTCTTCTTTTTATTAATATAGGTTTACACAGAGTACAGAGTTGTGGTATGCGGATTATGTGTGCTTGGGTTAGTGTTTGTGTGAGTGTGTGTTTGCTGAGTCGGTGCCCATGTACAGTTGTGAAGGTCAAAGATTTATTTTAGCATGTAAAAAAAAGGAGAAAAATTAAATTCCTGAATATAAGCGTACATTATATATACGCTTATACTCAGTTTGTCAACTTTGTTGTGTAATATTTATACTTGTTAATAAAGTATTGTATAAAATATAAGTAGGCCTAAATATTTATACCGCTTAATGCAGTATTATATAAATGTAATCATAAAATATATGGTTTGAAATTAAATATAAGTTATTTTCATATAGCTATTTAGATATAAATTACAGCCTATGTATAAATATGTATATAAATATATTATATAAACATATATATTTGTATACAAACATATATATCTATATATATTAATTATATATGTATGGAGCACAAACTTGGACTCCTATAAAAATGGAAAATAAATACTTGAAGATCTTTGAAATGTGGGGTTGGAAAATGGACCTGACACATCCTTAGGAGGAACTCTTCTTCTGCACAATGTCATAGAAGGAAAGGTTGAGGGAAAGAGGAGCTTAGGAAGAAGGAGGATTCAAATATTGGGATGATTTGAAGGAAACAAGAAAATTCTGAGAGCTGATGAGGAGGCAGAGGACAGGGTGCATTGGCGGTCTAAGTTCACTGACAAAGAAAAGACTCGTCATAAGACAGAACACCTAATAATGAATAATATATTTATATATACGTAAATATATATAGTACATATAAAATAATATATAAACTATAGATATAAAAAAGAAAGAGATAAAGGAGTAGGTATATACAAATTTATTTCTATATTATGTATACACTTCTTTCTTTATTTATCCCTTTCTCTTTTTCACTCTCTCTATATATACCTATATACAATAGTAAACCCTGGCTACTATTAACAGCCTTGATTTTTGCTCCATCTATAATATTATTGGAGCTCCCGACTTATTTTCGGAACTCCAGCTAAAAAAAAAACCTAAGTAAATTTAAATTAAAACAAATAAAAACGAAAAATTCGAGAAATAATAATTTATTTATATTCTCAGATAATGAAACATAATACTAAAGAAATTTTAAAAATTAAGAAAACATGAAAAATTCTTGTAATATCTAGGTCCCTGCAACAATTAAGTCAGACCGGCTATTATTAGGACTCCGACTGCTATTAACAACTTTAATTTTAACCCCAATTACAATTAGGGTCCCCAGCTGTTATAGCGTCTCCGACTACTATTAGGTCAAATACGTTTAATATAAATATATCCTTCTTTCTATATTATATAAGATATATTTGTGCAAAATAAATAAATCTAAATACCAATATACACAGCCGATTTTTACTGAAACACTGTGTTACCTTGATTGTTTAAACTTATTATATTACACTATGGAATAGCTTGTAAAATAATTTAAATAGTATAATTTATCAAGTTAATACTGCAACCTTTCAGGGTAACTGACATATACAGTATAGTGTCATTATTATGATATATAATAGACTAACTATTGAGAAATTAATATAATGGTTTGTTATTCGAATCTGATAAAAAGTGTTGAGCGAGCAAAATTGCATCAAAATATATAAATCATTTCATCATTATTTTTATTCAAATAATATTAAAAATGAGTCCTCTTAATTTTACTTATCCATGTAAAAGTGAAATATTTACAAAGTGATGGAACTACTTTGAAGATGTACAGTACAGTACAAAATAAGGGATGAAACTTTATAATTTTATTAGATCGAATTTTATGCTAGTACAAAAAATACTATATCAAAAAATTAATATTTTAATCATGTCAACAATATGCTTTATATTTTAATAGCACGCTAGTAGATGGATAATATATGAGCGGACACACCACGAGGAGAATGAAATACGTTGTTTTGGCTACTTTGAAATAAATTATGTAATTGTTTTGACTATTTTTAAATCACCTTCTACCAGGGCTGGTCCAAGGCGTGTGCTACGTGTGCAACCGCACACACACAAACAATTAATAGGGATGCCAAAATGGCCCAAAAATATTTTTTTTTTGTTTTTATCTGGGAAACTATAAGTATAGTTAAAAAAAGTAATTTGTAAGAAGAATTCTTATTTCTTAAATTAATATTTACATCCATGCCAAACAGAGTACTTTTTTATTTCAAATTAGTGCATTAGATTACATTAACAAAGTAAATACATTTTTAAGGTTGTTTGATGCGACGTACCCCCCTGTCAACTACATTGGTGACGGGACTATACTATCATTTTAGAAAACATTCTAAAGATTATACTAGTTTACCGGGTCGAGATTGTACGATCTTTGAGCTAGGCTCAGGCCGAACTTTTAGTGGGCGGCAGGGGATGGGGAGTAGGTGTACTGTTAGTTTTGATTCTCAGTCAGTCACCTAACCTTCATGCGAGTGATTGATTGACAATCGCTTACTCGCTTTATTTATAGTTCAGCGTGTTGCAATTAGCTACTTATTATTTTTAGTTTATATGATGGTGTTCTGTGAAATTTTGCTTAAGTTTTGTTTTCAATGATTATTTTGGTGCAAACCTTTTTAGTTGGTACTGTACTCTGTGATGTGTATTGTGTCTTATGCTGTATTGTTGTCCTTATTATGTTTTTAATTTTTGTCGTTTATGTTTTTTTAATAATATTAAATCTATTTTTTAAAACAGTTACTAAAATGTTTTCCAAACTTTCTGCAGTCGAAAATAGAAAGTGGAAAGCAAAAACGTTACAAGAAAATAAGTCAAGCGCTAAACTAATTTGTAATTATTTAATGAAGGCAAGCACTAGAAAAGAATGTGAAAGTGAAATTGAAATTGAAACTCAATGTAACGATGATCATATGTTGAAACAGTGCTCAGAGGAGGACGAAGATTGCTCAGAAGATTAAATAAATACTAGTGACGATGATTCTATACCACGAAAATTACTGATCACAGTGATAAGAGTTTTGTGACTGACACAATCCAAGAAATGAATAATTCATGTGACAAATTGAAAGATCCGGCTAATTGGCCCAAATTTCTAAGCGCAACTGAACGTGATGTTATTATTTCGCAAGGACCAATCTCAACAGTATTAGACAGCTACCCTAGAGACAGTGCAAAAAGATCATTTTCCAACGTATTTTATTATCGGCTTCCTTCCAATGGCGAGAAAATTAGATTACGATGGCTATGTAGTCCCAGTCTAAGGGAAGTGCATACTGTTTTTGCTGAAAGGTATTTAATACGGCAATCACCAGCACTACATTATTTGATGAAAATGGAAACTGTGATTGAAGTCTTAAAGTGCTACGAAAAATGAGTTGAAGCATAAAGGGGGTTTAACACTGGCAAGGTAATTGATGAAGAAAATCAAAGATTAATTGCTCAGGAAAAAGAGCGACGGAAAAATGTCCTCACGAGAGATCTTGCCATCTTGCCATCTTGCCATCAGCTTTTCGAGGAACTCACGAAACCCTCTAAATCAAAAACAATGGAAATTTTCTCGGGCTCGTAGAGTTGATTGCAAAATTCAATCCTGTTATGAAGGAACATATTTCCAGAATTATGTGGAAAGACAATCTCAGTAATGTAACATATTTGGGAAAGAACATTCAAAATGGTATNCAGATGTGTAACATATTTGGGAAAGAACATTCAAAATGGTATACATAGGGTCTACTTTTAAAATGGCCATATATAGTATTTTCCATAGTTTTTTCAGATGGGATTGGGGGGGGGGGTGAGGGGGGGGGCGCAAAATGTGAGTTTTGCACACACAAAACTTTTGCCTTAGACCGGCCCTGCCTTCTAATGTTTCTTCTGTCTTTGAAAAAGATAGAACATATTAATGCACCAAATACTGAATTACTCTATTTGTAAAGTTGTTGTGGTTTGGGGTGATTTTAGCTTTAATTTAATAACTAACAATTAGATTTGTTTCTTTATTAACTTCATGGAGAGATGAATTCTGAAGCTTGTTTAGAATAAAGAATAGTGAATCTACAACCAACCACGATACACAAATCGATGTTAAATTTAGTAACGTTGCATGTCTGAACCGTGTTGTCTATCCAAGTTCCATTTCTGATCATAAATTGATTTCTTGTCAACTTGAATAGTAAATTCAAAATGTCTATAGTTTAGTGGTTTCTTTTCTTTTACTTAAATATTTTTAGTAGTAATTTAAAACTTTATACTTTAGTGGTATACCTGTATGAATTCCAATCTATGATAAGCTACATAAGAAAGTCTGTAAGATTTTGTCATACATTTTCACTTAGAGTAAGATGTTATATTGGTGACGAATGAAAACGAGGTGTTTTGTCCATAACACTCATGTTGGTTAGATCTGATTCATCATATAGTAAAAAGCTATAAAAGAGAAATGAGCGTGATGATATATAATGACAGGACGCATTTCATGAAGCACACGATATCTCTCACGGCATTAATTTCTCCAGCCGAGGGGAGTAAAAGATGGTCAAATGTGATTTTATATACGTGACTCCTAGTGGATTAAATTGGACTCGTCCTTTTCTGTCGCTATTGAGGCATTGGATTTCAAACAAACTTTGATCGAGTTTTAGAAATTTTGATTTAAATCCAGATGGAGTAAAATATGTAGTCTTCACCTAGCTTGAAAGCAGGAGATAGGCTTAAAAGCTTTCTTTTATAAAAGTGTGGTCCTAGACGCTAATAAGTACCTGGTGGATGCGAAAGCTCAAAGTGCCCCGTCTAAATAAATACATTTTTAAATATACACGTTGGCAGGTCTGTAATATCCAAATAAGTACAGAATACCTAAGGAGCCCAATAAGTTCATGGAAACTTGCTAGCAGTCAAATTTTGACTCTCAAAATACGTAAATGGCAAACTTTTGGGAGATTAATTTTGATTAATTCCCAAATTTTACAAATAAGGACTGTACATGGCAGCATGTTGGCAGTCAATTTTCCATATATTTTCCACTACCAGCTGTCTAGGCCTGCCGTAGCTTCATATGCCATATAATCCAGCTTAAGATTAGTACAAGCACAACATCCAGTCCCCGTCCGTTAATTCATTACTGTGAAAGGGTAAGCCCACATTTACCACGTTATAATTTTTTTTGTCATTCCAGGAATCGAACCCAGTACCCTTTGCTCAGCTACTGACTGAGCTAAGGTGTTGGATTGTCAACTTCGATCGAGTCCCTAAAATACACATATTAATACATTGCAACAAGTCTATATTCAAAAATGGATAGAATAAACTTTTTTTTTGCACAATGCAAAGTAATTTAATGCTATCCAAATTTTATAAGCCAGGAATAAAACTGGATTATGGTATTAATAATTTAAGAGGTAGGATGATGGGGTGTGTGAAATAACTGTTAAATAAAAATAAATTTTGTCGCTGAAAGGATGAACATAATAATTAAAGTTCATATCAAGGTTTTTTTGTTGCAAAATATCTAAACTACATATTTTTTAACACAAATATATACTATCATAAAACTAACAAACTAACTTAACAAAGAACAGAATACCAAAGAGCAAATGTTAGTCTCAGAGATTTTTAATTTGAATTATTATATAAGTAGACACAAACAGTTAAGTTATATTTTGTGTTACTTAGTATTTAACCATGTTCTCTAATATCCATAAAAAGTTTATCTTACGATCTAAACAAAAATACAGTTGATACCGAGTTGGAGATGTGTTTGTTCTTCTTTAGCAAATAACTATTTCAGTTCAATTTATTTTAAACCAATTTCTTAAAATTACTGTCACAGTGTTTTTCTTGGGAGTCTCATTGAAATAATTAATATTTAATAATGGTTTAAGGGAGTAGTGATACGTTTAAACCTGGTGTGTTTTAAATCTGTTTGTAAATAAGTGGTTTTCAAATTTGTATTCCACCTCGGACTCATTTTTTGTTTACTATTTAGGTTTTAACGCTTTTATTTTAATGGTGTTGCTTCTCTTTTTTAAATTTTTAACTCGTAGTATGGTTCTGACCCTTTCAGTGGCCGCATAGTCTAGGGTGTCAATATCACTCTAGACAGTACTCCCGATGATTACGGAGTTCAAATCCAGATTAGGTGTAAACTTCCCGAATTAATAATAATAATAATATTTAGCACCGCGTCTTACTACCCGTTCGAGTTATACGCTTAAGTACTAATTACGCTAATGGATTAGGAATTGGGAGGGTTGAATTTAGAGGAAGCGAACCCGCATTTGCGTGGAGGGAGAATGGAAAACCATTTAGGAAAAACCACCCCCAGTTCACCCGACCGAGATTCGAACCTCGATCTCCCCGTCCTCGGTGGTTGAGCTCAACACGACTAGCGCGTTAGCCAACTACGCCACCGAGGTGGGTCTTCCCGAATTGTTTTTCCTTTTTTTCCCCCATCCAACCCAATAATCTAATAGAGCCATGAACACAAATCGCACTAACTCCTGATTTGATAAATCTAAGAACAGATCAAAACAACTGGGAATAGTCTTTGTGCGAAATCAAAAACTACGCCCGTTGGGGGCAGGCCTAAACCCTAGCTTATTAATAATATCTTAAAAGTGTCCAATCCATCTGGCTATGCTTAAGAGAATCAACTCTATACTGCTCTATTTCTTCAACGAAAATGTTAGTATCCTAAAGCCGTGGCTACACGGTCTAAGAAGTCAAGCTTTAAATAGACTTTATTTCTGGTTTCGGAGGGGTCCAGGTTCGAATATTGACCGGGTACACTCAGGGAGGTTTCTTAAATGTGTTTGGCTGCAGAGGTTTTCACATAATATCTCCACACTTTATCATATAACCGGCCCCGTGGTGTAGGGGTCAATGCACCTGGCAATGAAACCAGGGCTCCCGGGTTTGACTCCTAGCTAGTAGTCTGGGTATTTTTTTTACCGAAAGAGGAATCACCCCAATGGTCCCCAAGGATTTGATAGCTAGACTTAAGTTAGGTTTAAATGTTTCCACTTGTTCCACACCCTAATACTATGTCACCAGCATCTCACCTCATCGGGACATGGAAAGAGCCTCCACGGAAAGGTTGTACAATTATTGTATTCGGGTGTCTCCTGGACAACGGCGCCGGCTAACCTTTCCACTTCTGGGCTACGAATGATGTATCCCAGATGAGCAATATTATAATTACTTAAACACCTGCATTTTTCTCTAAACTACCTTACTCATACGAACCTCTTAGATTAAGTCATTAAATCAAATGTTATATCTAGAAATAGTAGTAAATTTGAAATTAAAATCAAAGGGTTAAAATACGAAAGTGAAAAACAAGCACGTTACATCAAAGTAAGACATAATTTAACTGAGTTCTGTACGTTAGCTAAGTCGGTAGCTAGTCTGCTTACAGTGTTAAGGATCCCGAGTTTGATTCTCGGAATACCAGAAAAAATAGCATTGGTTAAATGTAAGTCCCACTTTCACAGTGATGAATTAGTGGTTGGAGATTCTGGATGTAGTGTCCGTTCTAGATTTAAGATAGTTTTTAAGTTTTGTGCTGATATAATCAGTTTGTTTAGAAATTGCACGTTAAATACCTCAAATTGAAATAATAAATCACCGAGGGATTAAATTGATCGTATGCATATATGAAAATCTTTTTTTATAATTAATATTCTCTCCAGTGGAATTTTCTATAGACGGAATGAAGCTCATAAATAAGCGCCCCCAAAAAATACAATCATAATTTAGCAAAATAGTTACAATAGGTTAAAAAAAATCGAATGGAAACATTTAAAATCTTTCGTGAGTGTAAATCCGATAATAGAAGAGCTGGCTGTATTTTTTTTTCCCTGAATCCTAGTGAACTGTAGATAATGAATGCATGTGGGTTATTAACTCCTAATGTGGTGGAGATAACTGAATAATCCTCTCAGTGTAGTTAGTAATGGACTGTACTCCTGTCGAACTATTACACAAACGGAAAGTCAATTACACTAACAAAAGATGCCATTAATTTGTTGGTACCGGCTTATGATTCATACTCCAGAATGACTGCTATAACATTTACTATTTGGTTTGATAATTATTACTACAGTACTATATAAAAACAGATGAAAGGTACTGGTTGTATAATTTACATTAAATTATTGATAAATACATTTATTTCTGGTCATTGGTGGCTATGACTGAACTTCTTAACGAGAAAATATTTGATGCGATATATAAATAAATATACATATATGCTATATTTATAATATGTTAAATATTATATGTATGCTATATATGGTATATTTGTTATAATTTTTTATATATGTTATACTTATACATAAAATACTATGTATTATATTTTATATATAATACGTTGTATATATTATGTACTGTACATAATGTTATATATTATATACTATATATATTATTATATACTATATATATTATTATATATAGGTCTATTACTTCATCTTGATACAGAATTACTTGTTGCAACAAAGTAACATAATTATATATCATATATATATATATTAGAAATGGGCGAATCTTGTATTTCTCAAATCCAAATCATACAGTTTTTTTTGTCAAATATCGAATTCAAATTTGAGCTTAGAATGATTTTAAATTTACAATTTTAGAATAATTAAATAAACATATTTCATATGTTAAATTTTACGAGTATTATAGCATCAGTCCGGAATATTTCTTATATCACCTCGTATGTATACATACCCTAGAAATGGGTCGAATCTTATATTTCTCAAATTCGAATCATACATTTTTTTTTCAAATATCGAATTCAAATTTGAGTTTTTGAATTTTTTTTTTAAATGTACAGTTTTAGAATAATTTAATAAACATATTTAAAATCGAATTAAAAAAAAATATGCCAAGGACTTGCTACTACTGACAAAGACTATTGTGTTTGCCATGTTTCCTACGTCATAAAAATCAAATATGGTTAAACCTTTTACAGAAAATTAATTATATTAATACAACTTAGTCCTTTTTTATGTGATTTTGTTACTTTCTCAATTACAAGTGTGTATATAGTAATTACT
>CABFWB010001329.1:52423-67048 GCA_902151455.1 Timema bartmani | reverse complement strand
ATTGGCTACAGCGATGTAAAGTTTAGGCGAAAAAAAAAAAAGAATATTTCCTCTTGAGGACCATCAATCTGGAATTAAAATACGAGATTTGGTTGTACCTGTTGACTCTACATTGTTTTTTCAGAGAATATTTATTGTCAAAAAAGATGATAAAGAGCTTAAAGTTTACTTGCAATATGAATTTGCCTATTTTCCACTTTCACTGTTTTATGAATTTGGAATGCGGAAGACAAAAACAACAGCCATATATGTCTTGTTTCACCCACTTTTAGAAGAACATGACTTTGGAAAGATTATTAATATTGTAGAAGGCGAATACCTCCTTCAAAGGGCTTTATGGCATCAACAAGAAACATTTTCCTCTATATACAACCATTACATAGGTTATGTCAAGAAGTACTACACAGACAATGCAGTTATAGTATTTGTTGTCTTCCCGGACAATCCTACACACACTAGTACTAAGAGCGTGGAACGTCTTCAACGTTATATCATTTTTGATGAAACGATGATAGCATTTATATCCTAGGAAAGATTACTTTTAAATGGAAATAATAAAGCAAAGCTCATCATTACGTTGATCTGAAAATTTCAAGACTCTTGTTACCCTGTTAAGCAATAGATTGTAAATAAAGCTAAGTTTTTAGCACCGTATCTTACTATCCGTTCGGGTTATACTCCTATGTACTGAATCAAATAGCCAAAGCTATTATCTATGCTTTTAGTGAGGATTACTCCATCTAGATATCATATTCTGAAAATTGAAAAATAAAACCTGGACACGGGAATCGAACTCGGGACCTTTGGATTAGTACGCCAATGCTCTAATCACTGAGCTATCCAGGAATCATCCCGTGCATTGGCGTACTAAGCGAAAGGTTCCGGGTTCGATTCCCGTGTCCAGGTGTCATTTTTCAATTTTCAGAATATGATTTCTAGATGGAGTATCCTCACTAAAAGCATAAATAATAGCTTTGGTTATTTGATTTTTAAATATGCAATCCCTTACAATTATAATAATGGTAAAAGTGGCAGCAATAAGCCAACTACCGAGTCAAAGGTGGCTGCGCTATCTGATAACTCGTGATCCTAATAATATCACACATTTATAGTCGACGATTTCCGCACGTCCATCATAGACTCTGCCTTAAAATATGAGTGGAGAATGACCCTGGGTACGTGACGATTCCTGTATAGCTCAGTAGTTAGAGCATTAGCGTACTAAGTCAAAAGTCCCGGGTTCGATTCCCATGTCCAGGTGTCATTTTTCAATTTTCAGAATCTTATTTACTGATTACGCTAATGCTTCTAGGTATTAGTAAAGTCAATTAACCGGGGAATTGAATAAAAGTTAACGCTTGAAACAAACCATCTTGAAGTGAGATTTCCTGCATTCTTCATTAGACAAAAGAGAAATTGGAATAATTTTAATATTTTGGTTTCGTCTATATATATGCACACAGGAAGTAACGTACCATGTGGTACTCCCTTCAGCAGTGAACAAGATACACAAAAACAACGAAAAATGTTAATATAAACATGTGTCCCATTTGACCTTGTTTTCATAATATCTCTCGACCTGCTGACTAGGTATGCTGTATGGGTTATTCCTGGGTATTCCAAACACCTGATTTTTTTTTCGAAGGGTGCAGCATTCTATGACACGATGACTGCAGGCTTGTATTCAAGTTGTCTTAAGCACCCATACACTACATATAACACCTAACATATAGGCTATCCAAAGTAGGAGTGGTGTTACCAGACTTACCAGATCTACTCTCATCTATCCATTTGCCAAACCAAATGATTTTGCAATACCATATGTTGAGCTGTTATCAATTGTGGTAGTCAAAAACTTTCGCAAGCAAAACAATTTGTTTTTAATATTATTTTGACTTTGGGCATTCTTACATTATTGAAATACGAACTAAAGAAGATAATTTTTTTTAAGCAGCCTCTGTGATTAACTTAAAAATGCTTTACAAACGAGAGAGGGCGGTTGATGACGTCACACGAACCATGTTCAGTTGTGTTCATGCACCTGTGTCTACAAAATAAACCAATATTTTGTATGGTTACTTCTTTAAATTATAAAAAAATTATTAATTTTGGTAGCCAGATATAAGTAAATACAAGTGTATATATAATACTTTTTAATTTATTATTTGATGCAATATAATATCTTGTTGCCACAACCATTAAACATAAAACCCAGTAGTTTTATTAATATATTTTGTTTTTCAATAATATACGAGTAAGTTAATTATACATTTATCATTAGGGAAATATTATAAGAAGCGTTTATTAACAGTTTTGATTAATAATATAGTTTTACTAAGAAAATAATAACTATTTCCACTTTAGTGACTTTCAACCACTGTTTGCAATACACATAATCTTCTAGCTGTCAGCTACCACAACTACTATGCTGAATATAATTTTTTTTCTACCTACCTAAGTCAAATGTTATCCATGGATTGAGATAGTCCCTTAAGTGTTAATGTCAAACAGCATCAATCATATTAAAATATTAACACTTTTAAGACTACTAGAGAAGGGAAAATTTAACCCCAGATTAGTCAAGAAAACTTTTCTTTAGCAACCGTTAAGTTAAATCCTTTTAGTTTTCCTTCAACTAGCCTTTCAAAAATCATTAAATGTTCGTAATGGGATGAAAAAAATATTAAAGTTAAATTAGCGTGCCTCTGAGCCCGGGGCTGAGATTTAATCCTCGGACGGGTGGGCTGTATTTCTTTTAACTTTATTTTTATCATCCTGGACCCTTAGATTATGCAACTCCTCCTTGGTAATAAACTTGACTGATGATGACGGGGTTAAAAACCCGGGTTTTCCTAAATGGTTTTCCATTGTACCTTCACAAAAATGTGGGTAAAACTTCCTCATCATTAACATACTACCATAATTACAGCATGTTAATCATATCTCTTTACCTGAATGACAGTAGAAAAATCGTATGTTTAGGTTTTTGGTTGCCAACACTTGCACAAGATCATTGTTTTGCTATAAATGTTAAGGTTTTTTAATTACCTGTAATATTTTACATTTAAAATAACGTAGACTTAAATTCCCTCACACTATCTTATTCCTTTTAATAAGTTTGTTTATCCAGTCCGAAACAATATTCCAAACATAATTAAAAGTACTTATTCTTCGTTTTGCAATTTTATCGATAATGTGTAATATGTTGCATACATTAATACTTTTTAATACAGGCATCGTATTTACTTGGAAAAAATAAAATAATTGTAATTTTTTAATATATAATACATTTTTTATCATTATTTTATTGTATTTTTTAATATTTAACTGAACAAAATATTTTTATCCACTGCCTGGGTGCATCATTGTAAATAACTTGTTTGCATTATGATCAATCACATGATTACATTCTTTGGTCACTATTTTGAAGAAATATTTGTTAGACCTTTGCTAAAAGGGCTGTCAATATAATTTTTTAAGTGGAAAAAAAGATAAATTAGCTTTAAAACCAACCTCAAATAAATAATATTGGCCTAAATTATTTTGGTTGACTAGCAAATTCATACATTACCATCTTTTTTCATTACAGCTATCCAAAGTGACAAATGTCAGTTGTTGGCGTAGGGTTACATTAGAGACTATTTCTAGTAACTTTTTGATCTGTCATCCAAGTAAACTCGAGTGGTGAATGTGGTTTAGTACATATGCGTGTTACCCAAACGGGTAGTCAGACGCGGAGACAAAAAACAAACAAATATAAACTACTAATATATAGTCTGTTGGAGATAAACCGTTAATTTTGAAAGAGGAGGTGAGTGAATATCTTAATCCAGTCAAATTCATATAATGAAGAACTTTATTTGACATTTTAAAAGTTATTAAAGATATTTTCAAAAATGTATAAGTCAAGTTATGTGATATACAACTGTCACTTTTGATGGATAATTTTAGTATCTGTGAAATGAGAGTACTAATAAAGTAAAATGTTATCAAGGTTAAAAGCAAAAAATAAATAATAACAATTGCAGGCTTATTTCCTAAAAGCTCCTCCAAATCTCCATTTGTACGGATATCAAGTTATATATATACACACCGTAGCTCTACTAGTCGTAGGTAATATACTTGCTTTCTTTCTCTATAGTATTAGGAAATTTAAGTTAATTGCCAGGCTTAAATAACTACGCCACTTATTTCTCTCTTAAGATAATTATGTCTAGCCCATCTAATTAAACCCTATCTCTTTAAGGTGCATTCTAAGTTTTTTTAGCACCACGTCTTACTACTCGTTTGGGTTATCCACTTCTTTTCTAACTAAGCTAATGGTTTTTAAAGATTAGGAAAATTATGTTTAAGGGAAGTGTATCCGCATTTGCATGTAGGGAGAGTGGAAAAACATTTTGGGGAAATCACCCTCAGTACACCTGGATGAGATTCAAACCTCTATCTCCCCGTCATTGGCAGTCTAGTAGAGTGTAACGCGTTAGATTACGTGGCCAACAATGCAAGTCATTTTAATCATATCCTCCCATCTGTGGATAGATCTTCCCAATGGTCTATTCCCATTAGGTTGTCCAGCCATTACCCTAAACATGGTTCTAGTTTCTTAGATTCGCGTTGAATGTCCTGCCCACCGTAATCTGCAAGATATGATTACCCTAGCAATCTCTGATGATAAATACAAAGTATGTAACCAAGCATTGTGTAACCTCCCCCACTCTCTATTATATTCATCCCTTTGTGGACATAGTATTTTTAAACATTTTAAATATATTTTCACGGTTAGTCTTTAAAAAAAGCGTTTTCCTCTAGCCTCTTTAGACGCAACTCGAAACTGAAAATAGCTTTCACGAACTTCGTACTAATTGACACACAATCTATCGATATATCTGATAATATTACTACTAATTATAATGACACGAATTAATGTGTGTTCATCCTTTTTATTTCACGATATCCTACATTGGCTATAAGGGTTGGCATGTTAATTTAATTGAAGTGGGTCGGGACTTGGTCAGCTCAAGAGTCACTTCAAACAATCATTTCATTGCAAGTGTTGCGTGATCCGTTCGAGCTTCAAGCTCGCACCGACATTTTGATTGTATCAAGGCGTGTTTTGAATATATATATATATATATATATTCTGCATCGCACATAGATACCCATTTTCATGTGGGATGTCGTGAGCTTTATTTGAGTAGCACAACGCATGCATAAACATAGGACCTACATGTATATGTATGAAGAAAGAGATATACGGGTGGATTACAGCCCGGTGTCACAACCATAGAGGGTTTTGAAATCGTACTACGATTTCACCATATTTGTACACAACATATTTTGTCATACGCAGAAGCGAGACAGGCTGATGACTTATTGGTGTGCCAAGTAAGTGACAATATATTAGGCTTACTGATAATAGACCTATATGACAAATGACGCTGTTGTAATGTTTTTGTTAGAATATATTTTGTAAAGTAACGTTTACATCTCTTCCACTTCAAAGCTCAGCCACGAATTAGATTGTGTTTGTGTATCGTTTTTTTACTACTAGTCCATTTTTAATTTTCATTTGTTTGAGGTATTTAATGGGTAATTTCTGAACCGACTGCTTATACCAGCACATGACTTATAAACTAACTTAAATCTAGTACAGACACAACTTACAGAACCTGGTCGCTAGTTCATCACTGTGAAAGTGGAAACCCACATTTCACCAATGACAAATTTTCACCCATACCAGGAGTCTAATCCAGGACAGATAACTTATTAGACAGACACGCTACCGACTGAGTTAAGGTTTTAGACTAACACTCCCGTGTTATTCACATATTTATAACTAACTTTTCTTACGAATGGACCAATTTGGCAGCTAGGAAAAGCTACTAGATTTACGTATTCATATGTAAATTCATGTGCAATATGGCAGTCAATTTTGATAGATAGTGTCATTAAAATAACACCTATAGCACAGTAAAATGTTATTAATGTTGATAGCAGAAAAATGTGTTTATATTTTCAAAATGTGTTCCAAATATCCATTGGCAAGAGAATCAAGGTATAAAATACTATAATGGGGTGAGAAGAAGTAGGATTAGAAATCTTAGATTAAATTGCAGAGGGAGAATGACAATCTTTTCAGGCAAAACCATTCTCAGACAACCTTGTCAGGAGCTCACCATCTACGGTAAATTATACCAGATGGGGTTCACGATCCCGTGTGTCTATCGATGTAGGCTATTATTGATGTTTAGTCCTATTTTAAGATATTAGAATAATTTAAGCATAACAGTTTATATAGATATATATTTAAAATAGTTCTACCAACAAACGCACGAGAAAGAGGTTTACATAATAAAGAAATTTGGGGCTTGTTTGCATCCGCAAGTGTGATGAAAGGCATGTAAACCAAATTTTAATAGGGGAACTTAAAGATTCAAGATCCCATTGTAGACAAGATATCGATAAGTGATAATGTGAAAACAGAAAACAGAATGAGGTTGGGTGTCAGGTTGGTATTGAATGGAGGTGACCCAGTATATAATCTAATGTTGAGCTGTTCTGCCGGCCATGAACTTTCGAATTATTTAAGGTGGGCAATTTAAGGGACGCTAGAAAAGGGCAGCGTTAATGCAGTTTTTATAGCAAACCTTTTATTGATCAAAATACATAAAATTATTGCTCTAGTAGAAACATAAGAGTTTAATTTTACTTACATGTTGATTGAATATCTGTCATAAGCGTATTAGCATTAAATTACAAACTTTTTAATTGAAGAGAAAAAGTTGTAATTAAATTCCAGGACACTCTTGACAGATATTCAACAATTGTTGATATCAACATGTGAAAGAAAATTAAACTCTTATGTTTCTACTGATGTCATATTTGATGTATTTTGAGCACAAAATATTTTGCTAAGAAACCTGCAAAAACACTGCCATTTTCTCCCGTTCCTTAATTTGTTAGGGATGTAATTATTCGCACTGGTGTGAGCACTTGGACAAAGTAATCATAATTGGATCAACCATTTCGGTGAGCGAATGATTTAAAACAGGATCTCCCAACCTTTCCCATAGCGTGGACCCCCTGAAGCCAATGTTAATTCGCCGTGGCCCCCATAACACCCCCGTCATAAGAAGTGAAATTAAAGACCTACGCACACATTTACGATATTCTACGTAATCCATTTCATAATAATAAAAGAAAAAAGAGGTTTTGTCTAGCAGTTATAGAACAAAAGAATGTTTAGACAAATTGCAAATAGCGTGTCTTTTTTTTATAAGATGTGAAAATACAAATAGAAACTTATCTAAACATCTAGATTTGTTTCACAGACTCCAACAGGAGTATTCGTTGGAAAACTCTGGTCCAAGGCGTCACTCTTGCAATAGAGTAGACTGCAAGTGGCGGGGAGATCGGGGTTCTAATACCGGTAGGGTGTACTTAGGGTGGTTTTCATCTAAATTGCTTTCATCTTTCCCTCCATGTGAGTGTGGGTATATTTCCTATAATTTCAACCTACTTCTTATACCTAACACGTTATCGTAATTTAGTACTTATGCTTATAGCCCGAACTGATTTAAAAAACTTCCATACACCCATTTTGAACCAAATCATTAGATACATTTTTAATATATTTAAATTTAAAAAAAAGTATTTAATAAGCGAGCCTTAAACAAATTTATTCCTAAATAACATTTATATAGTTTCATTTATCATGTCAAACAGTCCGCATATACCTATTTTAAACAAAATTGTTAGGGTAACTCTCGAAAAATGTATTCTTCAAAAATAGCTATCAACAAGTTATCCTCAGGTGACCTGGTGGTCTAGGGGTAGGCTGTCTGACTTCTGTGCTGAGGGTCCGGGGTTCAATCCTCGGTCTTGGCACAGATTTATCTGATTGCCAAACCCTTCCTTCACCTCTCGTTAAACTGTAGGTCCTCCATTTCATCTCGCAATCACCCTACCATTGCACATTAGCGTAAGTGCGTATAACCCGAACGGCTAGTAAGACGCGGTGCAAATAGTAATAATAATAATCATAATAACAAGCTATCCTTAAACAAATTTCACCTTGAAACAAGTATACGGTGCTATTTGTTAGTCAAATACTCCTTAGATATTCATTTTAAACAAAATCGTTTGAGCCATTTTAGGAAAATTTGGGATTAAAAAGAAACACTTATCATTAAACCACCCTTAATTTGAGGACTATGGTCAAAATCAATATCAATTTGAACAAAATTCATCAAATCGTTTCAAATCCATGCCCATGGATAGACAAACAGACATGTAAAGACAGAATTGTAAGATACTATTTTTTTGGGTTTGGAGGCTTATAGAAAGTAAAGATTCATAATAATCTGGAGGTAAAAAATATCCAAAATTTCAATACTTTAAGCGGATGATCCTAATGGATAGTACAGGAGTATTTATTTTTCAAATTAGCTTAATTGCGTTTACCAAGAAAATAAGTGAGATAAAAATGTATAGCTAAAACTTTTGTAAAACATGTTCGTTTTACTTTCCCCCTCAATAAACCCGTTAATTTATGTACATTATTAATTATCACTCATTTATAATCTCACAATCACCCTACCATTGCACATTAGCGTAAGTGCGTATAACCTGAACGGGTAGTAAGACGCGGTGCTAGTAATAATTTTCGTGAAGACTCTTTCCATGTACCAATGAGATGATGGTGATAATGAGTATTAGGGTGTGGAACCTGTGGAAACACTTACAACCTAACTAAAGGATAACTAATCAAACCCTGGTGACCGTTGGGGTAATTCTCCTCTCGGGAAAATTGCCCAAGGATACCAGTCAGGACTTGTACCCGGGACCCCTAGGCTCGTAGCCAGGTGCACTGACCACTACACCATGGGGCCGCTTAGATTAGTTAAAAAGCTAGCATAAACGGCGGTAAAATAAAGAAAACGGGTAGCCAAGCTAGAGGTAAACGGACAGTACACCCGTGCGCCTGCGCCGTGTGTCTCTCCGTAAGTAGGCAAGCGAGGACGACGCTACGCTGGGAAAACCACCATATGGCGGCTGTCCTGTTACTATACTAGCTACACACGCACACACACACACGACATCAACACATCTCCGATCCCCCACCCCCACCCTCTTCACACACATGTTATACACCCCTTCTCACCCCCTACACCCACTTCTTACGTCGTCGGCCTGGAAGTTATGGAGTGCGCTTGAGGCTGGAGTACTTGAGTGACAGGATACACACACACACATCGTGAGTCGTGTGAGAACTGAACAAACACGAAGGAACAATCAACAACATCACTGTTGCAAAAATATACATGGCCCATGGGGTGAGGGGGGATTACCATAGCGACCATTCCTATTGGCTTCCTATTTTCTCGATTAAATATTACGATTCAATCACTTTTTTTTTTCGGAGTTTATAACCACAATCCAACTTCCTTAAGAAGAATCTTCCTTATCTGACAACTAGAAAATTTAATAAATAAACTTCTTTGTGTTCATACGTCAAGTCATGAAGAATGCAGTTGTCAATTTTGGTAGATACTAAAAATATCTATAGCATAGCACTAGTCAGTAAAATGTTATCAATGTTGACAAAAAAACAATCAATTTGCGTTTTCTATTTTTTCTTTATTTTTATCACCCCATTTTACTTGAGACAAAATTCCTATTCACAGATATTTCGGCTATGACCCTTTTATAACTAGCGCTTCATAGTCCCAAACTGGCATAACTGATTTCCTAAATATATTGGGGGATACAGTGTGAAGAATTATACCCTCGGCGTAAACGATTTTGGGAGTGAGTTAACTTACGACTGTGTTAAGTTTTTCTAGAGTGCGTATAGCCCGAACGGGTAGTAATACGCGGTGCTAGTAATAACAATATTTTTTTCTAGAGTCTTTTAGTCAATAATGAATCTTGCTGGAAGTAAGAATCCGTACACTGTCAATCAAATGGATACCCAGGACTTTATAAATTATAAACAGCTTTCCAAGTTTTGATAAAACTACAAGTAAGAGAAGACAATGAAACTGATCATTCACTCAAATGAATGGAAATAGTTGGAAGTAAGGAAATCAAAACTTGCGATAATATTTTTCAAAACATGCTATGTACAAAAGAGTTCAGGTCAATCACAAAGAAATAAAAGTGTTGATATATATATTTTCTTCAATTTTCAAAAATAAGTTGAAATTTTTTTTTCGTAGTACTAAATTCCTTTGTTTTTATTAAAGCAGTAACATTGATTATATAGTGTATACTTCTAAAAGTTTTGAAAAATATAATTAGTACAAAAATTACAATATGCTGTAGTTATTACCTTTTTTATTAATTTACCCTGGGCGTAAGTGTTGATCACTGGTCACAAATCACAATAGATAACGGCATAACTGACATCACTTAAGTAATTAGTCTACAAAAAAGACCAATTTTCACTTTTTTCAAATCAGTATAACATTAAAATTTGAACATTTTCGAACATTTTCATACCAAGTTTGAAAGTATTGGTGTTGAAAGTACCTTTGGGCAGCGCATAACAAAAACAACGATTTTTGTTTTCGCTTTCCTGAAAAGTTGAGGAAAATCACTTAAGCCTATATGCGTTTTGACCAGCGATGTGTGATAATTACACTGATGGGGTAGGGATGAAGAAGGAAGAATTTTGGAGGTAGTCCACCCGTATCTGCGTGGAAGGAAAGTGGAAAACCATTTTAAAATAAACACTAAACTGGGATTCAAACCCCGATTTCCCTGTATTTATCAATCTAGTCCAACACAAGAGTGACGCCTTAGATAATTTAGCCCCTAAAGTGGGTTTGCGTTTTCTGAAAGGCTCACCCTACGAAAGTAATACTGAAGTTAAATTAGAACAAACCCGTATTTTCCCATAACAATCTGGTGTAGGGGATTGTGTTAAATCATACAACGTATTTTGGGTTTGAAAGCACAACACAAAATTCAAGATTCAAAACTCATTATGAAATTGATAATCTTTTAATTTGTAATTAATATCAATCACATAATTATAATTTGTTGTTTATTTGCAACGCATCTTACTACTTTTTTTTAGCCCCACGTCTTACTATCTGTTCGTGTTATACGCTATGTATGAATTACGCTAGTTGTTTTAATGGTTAGGAAGGTTATATTTAGAGGAAGTGTAGTAGTATTTGCATAGAGGGAAAGTGCAAACCCATTTAAAAAAATACCCCCCTCAATACACCCGACCAAGATTAGAACCTCAGTCTCCCATCATCGACAGTCTAGTCCAACATGAGAGTAGTATGCTATACTATGCGGCCACCGAAGTGGGTGTCTATTTATTTAGGCTGCAGATACATACTTACACTTATTGGCAATAGTTGAGGAAGGAGGAAATCCACCTTCATTGACGTGTAGGAATAATGGAAAACAATGTAAAAAACAAAATTTAATTATATCTGGTCAGGATTTTGAGTCCTGACCTCCCCGTCATCGGATAGCAGGATTATAGGATTTTGACATTTAGTTACGTGCCCACAGTGGAAGAAAAAAATATAAGTCTCAATTTTTAAGACAAAAATAACTGCAAGGCAGGGGGGGCTCATGGTTTTTTTTTCCAGGGTTGTTATTTTCCCCCTTATCCATTTGACTAACAACACACACACACAATAATGTTTAATTGAATGTAATTGAATTTGTTTTAAAGGGCGTGCTTGATACTGAGAAATGTACAGTACAGTCCCGTCATGTAGAGCTTGCCCTAGCAGCAACCTACGAACACCGACTGTACATAGGAGTTAGTCGTATATAGAATAGGCTTGAAATTAAAAAATAACCAAGATTCATTTTTATTTTAAACCTCACTTGTGGGGTCATGGTCTAGGTCCTAAGACATCAATCTCTCAATAAACTGGATTGCCAGTGACGGGAATGTAGAGGTTCGAATCTCTACCGGGTAAGTTTGGAATGTTTTTTTCCCCCTGTGGTTTCCCCCCTCCCTACTCACAGATAAAGCGGGTGAATTTCCTCAAATACACCCTCCTCAATCTTATCACTTGTATTAAGTTGTTAGTAACCATGGTGTTAAAGAAGAATGCCTACCGGTGCGTTGAGACGCGTAGAAGACTTAAAAAAAAACACGTTATTTAAGAAAAAGTTTGTTATTTCAAAATATGATTTAAACCAAAATGGACGTTAAAGTTATCAAAATCTTCCTAGACGATATATTAAAATAATACAGTTGAAGATGATTTTAATTGATTTGAAGATTCACAACTGTCATTCCCACAATAACTTCAGAGGTGAGAATATATTTCTTTTAAAGTTGGTGGAGTTATTAAACGTAGTTTACTTAAATTACGACAATAGAAACTAAAACTTTCATTGCCACACTTACAAAGGAATACTACCTATCCCTATCTTGAACTAGTTATATCCAGTCTACCTCATTACAGCCTATCTCTTTTAGGTGCAGAACACTCTTTTATAATCCTCGAATATGCATTTTGGTCTTCCCACTAGCCAATTACTAAACGAAATTAAATGTAAACAGATAATATTTATTTAAAGCTATGTATAAGAAAACATACCTGTAATCCGAAACCGGAATGCTAGGTCAAAGCCTATTAAGCCTCTTTAGCGTGTTCGAGAGTTAATTGAGTAGTCCTGATCTACAGTAGTGTTAGTGTCACATCTAAATACCGTGATACTTGTGGTTTCGATGAAAGCTATGTTTTACCATAAAGAATATTTTATTTCTTCTCTTTTTCTACCTCGCCGCATGTATAATACATATAGCATATTCCATAGGGTGTAAAGTCTAAAGCATCACACACGCACTAGACTGGATTGCTGATAACGGGGAAATAGTTCAAGTCCTGAACGGTTGTACTGAGGGTGGTTTTAATAAACGATTTCCCACCCTACATTATTATTATTATTATTATTATTATTATTATTATTATTATTAGCAGCGCGTCTTACTTTCCCGTTCGGGTTATACGCACCCCACCCTACAAATTCCCCATAAATGCGTATACATTTCATGTAAATTCTCTCTCTCTCTCTCTCTCTATATATATATATATATATATAGAGAGAGAGAGAGAGAAAGAGAATGAAAAAGTATTGCACTACTATATTATACATATAATTATATAACATATAGAAATGGTTGATCGTGAACTTTGAATGCCTCTCACATTTATAGTGGACCAATCTGTAAATATATTTTATTTATATATATATTATATAGTTTTATCTATATATATATATATATATATATATCAAATATAGTTATATATATAATCTTGTGTCTTTATGTAGCACGCCTTACTGCCCGTTTGGGCTATCCATAAAAACTAAATGAGTAAGGATGAAGGAGGTATATATATATAGAGTATATATATATATATATATATATATAGAGAGAGAGTATATATATATATATATATATATCAGATAATTTTTACCAACTGACATTTTTATTATTCAAAGACGTGAAACTGCGAGATCGCCGTTATATATTAAACCTGATATGACTTCTTAAATATAATATATATATAAAGAGAGAGAGGGAAAGTATTGAACAACTATATCTTCGAGAATAAGGAAGCAATACATTTTTATGGGTAAATTGGTTTTTTCGATACCTTTCTCTTTTTCATTTAATAACTTTAAGAACTCAAATCAGGTTTAATATATAACGGCAATCTCGCAGTTTCACGTCTTTGAATAGTAAAAATGATCTGAGTGGGCTTTATATATTAGTTAGTAATTATTTAGTTATAATATCGTTCTGGGCTATATTCTCCACATGACGAAACAAAATAGTCTCGAGGATGGGATGTTGTGTTCATTCTAATATTAGCTATGATAATAGCACGTGTGTTTATATAATAATTTCGCTCAAAATGTGTGCTATGAATACCACTACATAATAATTTTAAATAAAATTTTACTTGTCATTGTCAAAAGCAGAATCTTCGTAGCTCGTTTCAACTGATGAGTTTTATTGATTACAAATTAAATTAAGATAGAATTTAAAACCTGTTTAAAAATGGCGTAGAAATAGCTCAGTTTTTAATACAATCATATTTAAAAGAAATAAACCGTTATTTAATATACATAATTCTAAAGTAAAATCTCTCATATTTTAATTTTGTAGCAATAGTATCAAATTACCCGCCTCAGTGGCGTAGTTAGCTAACGCACTAGTTTCGTGTTGAGCTAGACTGCTGAGGTTAGAGTTTAGGTCGGGTGAACTGGGGGCGGTTTTCCTAAAATGGTTTTCCACTCTCCCTCGACGAAAATGCGGGTTCACTTCATCTAATTGCAACATTCCCAATTTCAACTGATTAGTGTAATTAGAACTTAAGCGTGGGCCTATAACCCAAACAGGCAGTAAAACGCGGTGCAAAATATTTTTTTTTATCAAAGACATATTTTTTTTCTGTAAAATAACTTAAAAGTATACCTTTTTTTTTTTTAATCGGAGACTATTCAACATTAAAATAAAATTAATTAACTCAGACCAAATTCGGTGGCCACATGGACTAAGGTGTCACTCTCGCAATATACTGTATTGCCGATGACGGGGATAGCGTGGCTCGATCCCAGTCGACTGTACCG
>CABFWB010001329.1:37662-50240 GCA_902151455.1 Timema bartmani | reverse complement strand
AACACATTGGTTGTAATGAGAGGTGGCCAAACTGGAGCGCGCGCGCTCAAGCCGGTACAGTCTAGTTTACAGGCGCTAGGAAATATTATTGTATGTTGGTTCATTGAGTGCTAGGAAAACTTCTCATTTTGACACTTTTATTAATATCGATAGGTTTAGCACACTTGCTATTAACGGCCTAATTTAATTGGTAAGATCATAAACCATACCTATATGAATATATATATGTAAAACTGATATGTTAAAATACTTCAATATTATCAAAGTAGGCCTTTACAAATAAGAATCGCCATTAGCGTGGAGAGATGATGAAAAAACCACAACAATAAATCACTTGTTAAAACCCCCCTCAGTTCCCTCAGCCAAGATTCGGAGCCTCCTCGTCAACAACTAACGAGAGCTATCTGCTAATTACGCGCTCGCTCGCTCGCTTGTCAGTCTGGCCAACCAGTCGGTCGCACGCTTGTTAGTCTGGCCTGCTGTATATGGGGAGATAGGGTTAGACTCTCGGTCGGGTCTTCTAAGGGTGTTTTTTTATAAATGGTTGTCCACTCTCCTTTTACGCAAATGGGGGTAGATTACAGCTAAAATGCGTCCTTCCTCATCCCTAACCCACTAAATCAAATATATTATATGCGTATAACCTGAACAGGTAATAAGACGTGGTGGTGAAATAAATTCCATTAAGTACATCTTGGTAAAGATGAAGGTGTATAGATTTTTATTTTATTTGAGGTATTTAATGTGCACTTTCTGAACCGACTAATTATATCAGCACACGAGAATTTCTATGAGTGAGAGAGAAAGAGCCTACCAATTTTGCCAGGAAAGGGATTTTCACATATCTTCCAGGACTCTTTTACATGCAACAATTTACATGGGACCAACGGCTTTACTTCTCATCCAAAGGAAGTTATGCTCCAGATTTTTAACGGCTAAAGAAAAATCTGTCAATCCTGGCTGGGCTTGAACCAATGATCATCGAGTCCTGGGACGAGTACTTTACCCCAAGACCACCGAGGTCGTCAAGGTGTAGAAAAGTTAACAACAAAGCACACTATAGGTTTTAATGCTGACATATTTGAATTTATTTATATGTATTTTTCTTCTGTATCAAAATGAACTTGTAAATTTGTTACAGATAATTCAAACGAGAAAATATGAAGGAATAAATATTGGATATGTGTTTTATGCAAATTGAATGCAATCAAGTAAAATAGCAAAAATAAAAATTTTAATACATGCGACCGTCAGATCGTAGTGTTACAACTCAGCAGGTACTTTTAACAAAATTATGTTGGCAATATGGAATTGAATATAGTTTCTTCTACCTAGCTATTTGCTTTAACGCAGTTTATTTTATAGATGACATTTATTCATTGTTTGATGTTAAAATATTGTTTAATAGATGTTCTAAAAATTATTATGCATAAATAAGTCAAATTTAATGAGATGTTTCCAATTATTTTTTTATAATATGTTGAAGTTTTCTTCTTCCTTTGAAATGTTTCGAAGATGTCAGGGTTTTTGTTTGTTTTAAAATCGAAGCGAAGGAGATTTTACCTTTAGCTTCAACATTTCGAAGCTTCGCACATACCTATTAATTTATGTACCCCATCATCGTAACTCACATCGATTCTCACGAGAGATAAAGTTGTCAACTTCATTTGACTAGGTCTCCTGGCTTCAGGGAAATTTGAGTTCGAATCCCAGATGGGTGTATTAATGATGTTTATTTTTTATATTATTTCCACCCTCCCTCTACGTAATTGCGGGTGCACCTCTTTAAACTCTACCTTCCTCATATCCCTACTCCATTAAGGTAAATACGTGGATATTCCAGATGGGTGGTAAGACGTGGTGCAAAAAGTAAATTAACACCAATATCATATCCCAAACATTTTTGATTCTGCCGAGCCTTCTGGACTTCATAAAGTTTTACATGCTAGAGTAAAACCATATTTTGTTTTCTGGTATAAGTTCTTTGTTTTGTTTTTTTCTCACTATAGTTTCACAGCAAATCGTATTACTCTGTATTCTCACGTTTATCGAAAAAATAGTAAAAGGGCATAAAAATGGTTACATTACGAGCCCTAACCTATAACGATGTTATTATGTGCGATCTACCCTGTCCACTCAGCGCGAGTTGAAATAGTTACAGAATGGTCCATTCTGCGTGTGAGAGGCGTTCAAAGTTCACGACCAACCATTTCTATTCACTGCGCATGCGTTGTGTAGCTAGAAAAGTCAACAGTCTCGTCGAGTGCGTTTTAACGATTTGAAACAATGCATTGATTTAGAATAGGAAAAAAAACTGTTCCTCTTATATATCTTCCTTACTCATCATATAATGTCGTTTATAGCTTAGGTGTTAAGAGATCTAATTATAAATACATTTGTCCACGCATACACACATCGTGCGATCTGGTCGAATTAACTTTGATTAGTGTAGGTCAAAGGTCAAATTCAAAACATATTTAAGGTCAAGTTGATTTATGATGTTTTTCCATTACTAGCTATAAACTTTTATTTCTGAGCCACATCTTACTACCAATTCGAGTCATTAACATTTAATTACACCAGTGGCTTATAAATGATAAAGGTTAAATTTGGTAAAAATGCACCCATGTGTGCGGAGAGGGAGAATGAGAACCTATATAGGAAAAACAAACTTCAGAAAGTTCAGTCAAGATTCTAGTCCTGACTTTGCTGTTAATAATAATAATAATAATAATAATAATAATAATAATAATAATAATATTTAGCACCACGTCTTACTACCCGTTCGGTTTATACGCTTAAGTACTAATTACGCTGATGGATTAGGAATTGGGAAGGTTGAATTTAGAGGAAGTGAACCTTCATTTACGTGGAGGGAGAGTGGAAAACCATTTAGGAAAAACCAGCCTCAGTTCATCCAACCGAGATTCGAACCTTGATCTCCCCGTCCTCGGCGGCCGAGCTCAATACGACGAGCGTGTTAGCCAACTACACCACCGAGGTGGGTGACTTTGCTGTTACCAGTAAACCAGATTATACGAGCTTGAAGTCTAGTATTCATGCCCACCGACGAGAGCAACATCATTCATTCCAATAACCCACTTCGGTGGCCACATGGCTCAAAGCGCTCCTCTCACAGTAGACTAGACCACCTATGACGGGGAGATATAGGTTCGAATCTCGGTCGGGTGTACTGAGGTTTATTTATTCCAAAATAGTTTTCCACTCTCTCTTTCGCTCCACGAAAATGCGGATGTACTGCCTATGAATATAACCTTCCTAATCCATAAAACCATCAGCGTAATTAGTACGTAGGCGGTTTGTAAGACACGGTGCTAAAAATAATATTACAATAAATAATTTTAAAACATAGATTTCGAACTGCGGAATTTAGATTATTTTTAATTTATAGCCTTATAAAAATATTTAAACATTCATATAATATTTCAATTTATTTAACTTATTTCATCAAATCAGTATTAAAAAATATTGTTGCGCAAAGCTAAACCAATAAATTGCTTGCATTGTATTACAAGGTCGGGCACGAATTTTCGAGCCATTCACAGCCTTACTAGTAGTATTGGTTCTCCTCACTCAAAACCACATGAATTTTTCAATATTGATAAAATGTTAGCTAATCTCTTTTAAAAAGTATAGTTCATGTGATAAAAAAGTAAAAATAAAGTTACTGGAACTGATAATTTTAACGAAGACAACCACACATAACTCAAATATTTATTTTTAATAAGCAGAGTAATGTTATTAATTGAACATTGGTGTGAATTTTTAAGGTTTATTTAGTATTTAAAGTTCCAAAATGTGACTTGACTTTTAATAACTTGGATTGTCTTCCATATATGTTTGTGTATGTGACGCGCTGGCTTGTGTACTGATTGACGTCACACAATCAGCCAATCAGATATCTTTCTCCATCTATTTAGATTGGTAAGGAATGCCGTTATTCAAGTTTTGTGTGAAGGTAAGGGAATTATGGTTTCCTTAAAATACAAAACTATTTCAAGACACACGTATCGGTTGGCACGTGGACTAAATGTAAAGTGCATGTAAAAGGATTCGCCGATGACGTTAAGAATATCGAGCTCAGGGTGTCTTACATCTAAATTATTTTACTCTCACTACAAGCAAATTAGGGTACAAAGTCTAATTTACACATTCCTATCCCAGTATTGTAGTTAAATGAATATAACCCAGATGGGTAGTAAGACACTGAGAAAATAATTTATCGCTTTACTACTGTGCATGACACATTACTAACGAAAACATGTTAGGTAAGTTTAAGCTGTAATATATTATGATAAGAGAAAATTATGCACCATTTATTGCTACCGCTTCCAGGCTATCTGCTTGTCTACACCAATATGGTAGGGATGAAGAAGGGGAAAGTTAGAAGAAATGTACCTGTATTCTCGAGGAGGAAGAGAGAGGAACAATTGAAGAAAAAACACCCAGTCGTTATTCGAACCCTCACCTTTTCGTCACTGGCAATGCATTCTATTACGATAGTTACACCTTGGACTGTATACCATAAATGTGTGCTTTAAGCTGCTATACATATGAAATTTGTTTACACAGAACAGTATAGTAACCCCAAAATGATGTTATCAGAATTCCAGCTCATTCATAAATAAAAAAAGTTACAATTTGATTTATAATTGTATCTACTTGGTTTATAAATTAGCACTATATTAATTTTCATAGGAAGGGACTTCTGGCAGCTAAATAAGTTATAACATTTACTTTAACATAATAGGGTGACCTGGTGGTCTAGGGGTAAGGTGTCAGACTTTTGAGCTGGGGGTCCGGGGATCAATCCTCGGTCCCGGCACAGATTAATCTGATTGCCAAACCCTTTCTTCCCCTCTGACAAGACCTGTATTAATCACAACTTGTGAATGTGTAGGATGCCAGGCCTCCACTGTGGTTCGGATCCCATGTTAAACTGTAGGTCCTCCATTTCAGCTCGCCATCACCTTACCATTACACATTAGCGGTGCGCACAGCCCAAACGGGTGGTAAGACGCGGTGCTAATAATAATAGTAATAAAAATTAAACATATCCATACTTAAAATGATAATATCTGTAGTTATCATTATATATATTTTATCGATAATTATAAAATAACTCTAGTAAACTAATAAAATACTATTAACTTTTACCGCAACAAAATGTGTATTTTCTCAAAGGCCCTTTGTATGAAAATTAGACTGTAACTACCCTATTTCTAAAGGGGCGAGTTTAAATTATGTTACTAGTCGTCTTACACGTTGATTGTCAAAATTGTATATTTTTTTACTTCATTCTTAATATTTTGAATTTCTCTTTCTAAAAAAAACGATAAAACATGTTATTAAAAAATTTAATTGAGTTAATCATTTAAAATACAATACAATAAAATTCACGTTCCTCTCCACTCATCAAATCTTACTTAGAGATTAGAATTTATATTTGCAAGACTATCTGACTTCCTTACACTTGTTAATGTTTTTTTGTCTTATAATTTTTTTAAATAATATTTTGTCATTTGAGTGTGTAGCCTATATATTTCTATAAATGCATATCTATTTCTAACTTGAAAACCCCCCGTTCTTTGCAAAGTATGTGTTTTATAATGAGTAAGAAGCTGAGTAAAAGGCAAAAAGTAGTGTTTTGTATACGTCATTTTGAAACAAAATGGTGGAAGTAAATATTTTAATTAGACTTTAGGCTAATCGCACGTCCGAGTTATGTAAATGCGAAATTTCAGCACAGTAGGGATAGTAGGTTTTACATAAAAAAAATAACAGTTGAAAAAAAAGGCGAAAAAGTATTTTTTGTAGCCACCATCTTAAAACAAAATGCTATGGAATGTATGCATGTTTGAAATTCCCTATATGTTAACACGACGTCCGAGCTATGGGTATGAAAATTATTTTCAAAACTGGTGTAGGGTTTTTTTTTTCTTGAAAGAATAACAGACAAGACACTAACTCATTTTTATATATTGGTAAGATAAAATATATTCAGTCAATTCTATAGCAACAATTTAAACTTTTTTTTATTAGAGTGCTGCGGCGTAAATTATTTCCGCCTTTAGAAATATAAATAAAAATGTTATATGTTCTTGCAATCAAAATAGTTTATATCTCGTTCCATCATTTGCATTGCGAACTGTGTCTGAAGAGATATAAAAAAGTACTACACACATAACGTGTTTCAGGTAAAAGTTTCTTCCTAGTCTTCGTATTGTTGTTCACTTATGGAAATATTATGCTAAACGTGTATTTATACTCACCATAAAGTGTGCTAGGTAATGTTTGGGGCTTACGATAAAAAAAAGGGGAGGTTGTTACAAGGAAGCGTATACAATTTGCATAGCAATGCCTCGAAGAGCGAGGTTTTCTAGAAGCAAGAAACATGGTTTATGGTGATAGTTCCCTTTTATTCCAGCTCCAAGGCCCGGAACACGTATCGCACAACCAGGAGACAATTCCCCAGACACACACACGCACGCACGCACACACACACACACACATACACACACATGGACAGACACAAGGGCTCACGCACGTACAAAATGCCATGTGTGTGGTTTCGTTTTACGAGCAAGATCGTACACCGCATGGTTACTGGTAATGTGGAGGTGCTGGGAGTATGTAGGAATATAGTTACTGGTGATATGGAGGTGCCAGGGATAGAGAAGATTATAGTTACTGATAATGTGGAGGTGTCGGAAAAAGAGAAGAGTATAGTTACTGGTAATGTGGAGGTGCCGGAAGTAGATAAGAGTATAGTTACTGGTAATGTGGAGGTGGCGGAGGTAGATAAGAGTATAGTAACTGGTAATGTGGAGGTGCCGGAAGTAGAGAAGAGTATAGCTACTGGTAATGTGGAGGTGCCGGAAGTAGATAATAGTATAGTTACTGGTAATGTGGAGGTGCCGGGGTAGATAAGAGTATAGTTACTGGTAATGTGGAGGTGCTGGAAGTAGAGAAGAGTATAGTTACTGGTAATGTGAAGGTGCCGGGGGTATCTCTTTGACAGCTTGGTATTTCAATCCTACTTGGGCTATATATTTAAACATAATTTTAAAATATGTATTAAACTAATGTGCGTTGTGAGGCCTTACAGTATAGTTTAAATTAATTTGCAACCAAATTAAGAGTGAATATAAATCTCATTTGCTGTATTAGTCTGCTTAAACCCGGAAGTCGAGTACCCTAGTCAATCAGCTACAAGAAAACATGTAAATATTCTGTTCTATTTATTAACGCTTAAGTGTTATTTTAGTGACCTATCCTAACTTAGTTCCGAGACAAAACCCACAGCCAAACCTCTGACCGTCACTTTATTATTCAATGTTGATTTTTCACACTCGCAGTAGACTGGGTTAGCGATAGCGGGGAGGTCAGAGTTCAAACCCTGGTCTGGCTAATAGAGTTTTTTCCCCTCTCCAAATCTTTTGCTACTCTCCTTCCACACCAATGTGGGTACATTTAATCTAAACTTTACCTCGAACATTCCCATCCGTCAAGTGTTAATATGCTGATAGCCCAAATTATTAGTAAGGAGGGGTGCACAAAAGTAAAGTTCTTGTTTTATTTAATTTTTGTTTTACACGTCTTACCCCTGTTATATGCCTACTACTCCCAACTTACTCTAAATAATCTAAGGACTAATAATTAAAGTTTATTTTAAGGTGGAAGTGTAGAGAATGCGACTCAAGGGAAGTGTTTTTGCGGTCTTTATTGCCATTTTTTTTTTTCAAAATAAATAAAATATTGCTCTAGTATAAACACAGAGTAATTTAATTTTCTTACTATGTTAATTTCAACAGTAATTGTTGAATATATATCATAAGCATAGTGGCATGAGATGAAAAACTATTTAATGAAGAACAAAAGTTGTCATTAAATTTCAGGACACTCTTGACAGATTTTCAAGAATTGTTAAGGTCACCATATGAAGAAAATTAAACTCTATGTTTCCTCTGGAGAACTATTCGATTTATTTTGACCAATTCACCACTATTCATCCGAGTAGAGAACAAACACTACACTTGAAAAAACCTACTGGCCCTTATACTACTTTTTTAAGTTCACGGTACACTTAACAAGCCTAAATCTTTTGCGGAACACTTTTTGGTTTTGGGTACACACCCAGTCCAACGGTCATACGGTAAAGTAAAATTAGGAAAGTATAGACTCACTTTTTGTTTCTAAACTTCAAATGTTCCAAGATTAAAGGTCGATTTTTTTTGTGCCCAGTTCTTTAAAATTTGGAAACAACCATTAATAATTCGGGTAGACCATAACTTTATAACTTTGTGGGAAAACTTTTAATTTTGTCAGATGTATTAAAAATTTAGTAAATAAAAGTAAGTAATAAATGCGGACAATGTACGGAAGCCGTTCGTACCGACTTCATTCGTGTTCTTCTTGAACAGCGATGCGTGGTGATCTTGGCTGTGGCCGCACGGCACACCTAATAGGCCGCCACGATACACCAGCGTGCCATGGTACATCGTTTGCAGAATACTGGCTTATAATCAACTGAGACTGAAAATCTTACCTCCTTATTCATTGCAAGCCACAAATAAGCGGAATTATTGTAAAATAATTGTTATAGATAGATTTATTGGGCAATTAAAATGTTACAAACAAAATATTTGCATGTATTCATACGCCAAGTCATGTATTAGTCAGTTTTCTCTTTTTACAGATGATNCACTATATCTCACTATCTGTTCGGGTTGTATACACATACATATTAGCTACGCTATTGAAATTTAAGGACCGCGTCTTATTTACTACCCGTTCGGGCTATACGCTCAAGTACTAATTACGCTAACAGGTTAGGGATTGGGATGGTTGAATTTAGAGGAAGTGAACCCACGTTTGTGGGGAGGGAGAGTGGAAAACCACGTAGGAAAAACTAACCTAGTTCACCCGATCAAGATTCAAACCTCGCTTCCCTTCACCGGCTATCAAATGTAACAATAGTGTGACGCATTAGACCATACCATATCACCTGTGCGTGTTTGAAATACTTAGGGGAGCCAAAGACATTTAGGAAAATTTGTAAGTCAACATCGGGAGCCTCTTCCAACGTCTGTCATTATGTTGAAAACAAAGTCACCCATCCACCTTTCCTCTCAAGGTTCAGCACTCACTCCCGTTCTAAACCTTCCTTTTGATAATTGAAGTGCGCAGTAAAAGCTAAGGGGGAATGGGCCTCTCTCTATTGGTCGCCCCAGTCAGGACTTTATGACGAGAGCAGGGGCCAGAGGCAAGCGGGCGGAGAGCCGCCGCGTAATGGTCGCCTTATGATCACCGCCGGGACCCTTGGCTGCTTGCGCTTCATCTCATTTTGTGGCGAATTAACGAAACCTGAGAGGAAGTAGGGGGTTAGCGCGACTAGTGCCGAATAACGTCCCAACCTTTCCTACCTTCCGCTCCTCGCCCAGAGTGGCCTAGCAAGACTGGAAGAACAGCGGGTTATGTCGCAATATCATTATAATGCATTGTTTATTCGTACGCTTGGGTCAGTACTTGTGTGTGTTTGTGTGCACGCATGGGCGTTGTTTGCGGGATGGACACGGGGGGGATACCCTCCCCCTAAACCGATTAATCTGCTCAAACCCGCTTCGGTGGCCACATGGTCTAACGCGCTACTATTGCAGTAGACTAGACTGAAGATGACGTGGAGATCGAGGTTCAAATATCAAATTAATAACGGTTGGGTGTATTGAGTTTGGTTCTTCCAAAATATTTTTTCATCCTCCTTCCACGTAAATACTGGTGTACTTCCTCTAAATATAGCCTTCCTAATCCATAAAACCATTAGCGTAATTAGTACATAAGCGTATAACCCGAACGGGTAGTAAGAGACAATGCTAAACCCAAAAATACTCAAATGAATCACTCTTAATTCCGTAAAAGAAATTAAATCAGTTATATCAACCCACTTCGGTGTTCGAATTGTCTAACGCATCACTCTCGAAATAAAGTGAACTACCAAACATGGTGAGATCTGGTGTAATTAGGGTGGTTTTCCCTAAATAGTTTTTCACTCTCCCTCCATGCAAACCCAGGAACACTTCCTCTAAATTCAATCTTCCTCGTTTCTAGCACATTAGCATGATTAGTTGACAATCTGGACAGGTAATATAAGACGCGGTGCTAAAATAAGCTTGACTTTCTTCGAGTGATCAGCGTTTCTCGGGTGAAGTAAGTGGTTGGTTTTTTGGTGAAATTTATACTGGAAGCGTCAACCGTCTCGGTGGCCGCATGGTCTAGGGCAGTGGTATTCAACCTTGTTTGTTCACGTACCCCCAGATATAAATTTTCTTTGACTTACTACTCCTATAGTTGTTGGTGAGTCATGAAAGTTATACCCATAGGCCTATTCTATAGGTCTAAACTACATCTAGAAGAGATACAAGAAAAAAAACTTGCTTTCTTACGTCGGAGTCTCTTGTGGTTAGCCCTAAATGTGACCCTGATTATTCAGTGCTAATCATGAAATTATATATATATATAGGCCTATACATACATTTTTAATTTTTACGTACTCCCGAAGATGTCTTCGAGTACCTACAGGGGTACGCGTACCACAGGTTGAATACCACTGCTCTAAGGCATCACTATCGCAGTGGAATAGACTACCGATGACGTGTAAATTGGGGTTCAAATCCTGATAGGGTGTATTGAGGATGGTTTTTCCATAAATGGTTTTCCACTCTCCCTCCGCGAAAATTGGGTACACTTACTCTAAATTCAACCTTCCTCATCCCAGCCCATTAGCGTAATTAATACATATTACGCGCTTAACCTGAACGGATAGTAAAACCATGGTGCTATATTTTTTTTAATGCAAGCTTCGAAGAACTTTTCTTACACACAGTTAATTTCCTATTCTTTCTCTAAGAGCCCTTTTTACGCAGGCATTTTGTGCCGCGTGACACACGATGGTAAAAGCCGTCACGTTTTGTAAGTCACTGGGAACAAATGTGTCATTTTATGCTCTACCGTCCGAAAAACTTGCCGCCGTGTCCTAGATAAAGCCAGCGGTAAAAAGTAGCGTGAAATATTCTAAGTACTTACGGGTCAATTCAAGCCAACGCACCTCTTATCTGCCGTCCGTTGTCTAGACATTAATACTGTCAACCCCTGCCTAATAGACAAGATTGCGTGGAGGTTTAGAAGTTGGATTATTGTGTAGTTTAAAAAATTGATTTTTTCTCATTTTAATAAAAAAAATGGATGATTTGGATACCGAACGTTTTAAAGATGAGATCAAGAAAAATAAAGCAATTTGGGATTCATCATCGGAGGAATACAAAATCAGAAATATAAATAAAAATCAATGGATAGAAAGAAGTGTGTAATGTGTTTTATCATTCAAAAATAGAATGCTTCTGTCATCTCTTAATTTTTTTAGAGGTTATAAAATGCCCCATCTTCAAATTTTGCAAAGTTTATGGTATAAATATCCCCTTTTATTTTCCGTCCTTACAGATCACCTCTCCCACATAATAGCAGCGTTACGTAGCTTATGGATTATCCCTTACGTGAACGTTACGTGATTATTTTTAGCACCGCGTTTTACTACCCATTCGGGTTTATACGCTTATGTACTAATTACATTTATAGCTTTAAGGATAAGGAAGGCTATATTTATAGGAAGTGTACCCACATTTACGTGGAGGCAGAATGGTGAGCCATTTGGTAAAAACCACCTTCATTACACCCTACCGATATTCAAACCTCGATCTCTCCATCATCGGCAGTCCAGTCTACTGCGATAGTAGTGCCTTAGGCCATGAGGCCATCGAAGTGGGTTGCGTGAATGTTAAAGTTGATCGTGATCCCGTCATAACAGGTACGCTGAATTTCTTTATTTTTTAAAGTAATGCTTCTGAAATGTTTGAAGATGCGCGAAGAGTCACCCTATCCTAAAAACAATGTACGGGACAGCGCTAATTACTGTGTCGGCAGTGACGTGGACCAGTCTGCCTTATGAATCCGGTGTGAATACGTCGATATTAACATGCAGTGCAATGTTGACCCGACACTATGTTGTCCCAATGTTTATCCCTCTTTAGCGTAAGGTCTATATTTGTTCGCGTTAGTAGAGATTACAAAGCACTGGAACTATTTAAACACGGCGCTCACCATGTATCGGGATTCGAGAAGTAGTATTACCTTTCTCCGTGATATGACTAGCCATGCTTTCACGCACTTTATTATTTCTTTTTTTCTTTCTCTCTCTCTCTCTCTCTCTCTTGTATATGTATATCTCTGTCTGTATCAGAGGCTCTTTATTCTGCGTTAATAATTGAAGAGGACGACATTTGAAATAAGGAGTATAATGAGCAGGTGTTGTGAAGGCAGATGACAATCAAGCCAGGGGTCCCCATGAATGTTAGATGGCGCCATGCATAATGGAAGAGCGACTTTGACTGGAGAGCCGCCCCCATATCCCCCCTCCCCCTCCTGCTACTCCCAGCCACGGTTAAGACTGGGCGCCTACTTGCTTAGGCGTCGAGCAATTCCATCCGAGTTATTTATGGAGTCGG
>CABFWB010001329.1:18705-37464 GCA_902151455.1 Timema bartmani | reverse complement strand
TGGATATGATTTATGGATTTCTTGTATTATGTTTGTTAAGAAGTTAAGACCGCTAGATATTCAACATATTCAAAGAGATCATTTTATGAACGTTGATTTCATACATTCTCTCTTTAGAAGTTGATAAAATATTTCATAAAAAAAAATCTACACTTCAAAATCTCTTTTAATTTTTTTTATATGTCCATGTAGATTTGTATGTACATTAAAGTAAATTATTATTGAGTATAATTCTATACCTTCTGCTTTTAAGAACTAAAAACGTTTTTTATTTTGAACTTTTATCTGTTCTTGGTTTTATAAACTTATGTGAAAGCTAACATTTTATAGTATTAAAATAAAACTATTAATTCCATTAAATAGAGTTTCTGAATAAAACATAATCTGTCATAAATGTTTATAAATAAAAAAATAACTAGCCAAGAAAATATAATATTATTTATAGATTTCGTTAGCGCCGCGTCTTACTACCTATTAGAGTTAGGCCATATACTTATATGTACAAATAACGATAGTGTGCTTTAGATGAAGATATTTTATTTTAGAGGAAGTGTACCCACATTTTCATGTAGGGAAATTGGAAACTCTTTTAGTTAAAAACACCCTCAGTATATCCGACCAAAATTCGAACCACGGTATCTCATCATCGTCAGCCCAGTTTAATATGAATGTGATAGGACATTGCGAGTATACAGTGCACCACGTCATGTGCTAGTGCCAACGGATGAATCTAAATACTACCAGAAGGACCCACCACGGTGGCGTAGTTAGCTAACGCGCTAGTCGTGTTGAGCTAGACCACCGAGGACGGCGAGATCGAGGTTAGAATCTCGGTCGGGTGAACTGGGGGGTGGTTCCTAAATGGTTTTCCACTCTCCTTCCAGCGTACTCCCGGATATAATTTATATATAACTTAACGGTAGCAGATGGATCACGGAAACCGTAGATGGCGCTAACTACCGGACAGGTCTTGTGGAAAAATCATACTTTTGGAAATATCAACTTTCTCGGAAACGAGTGAAATTTTTATGTTAATATTTTCAACGCCCCTTTTCAGATAATTTATCGATGTTTACTAGCTAATCGTTACATTTTTTATTTTTTGTTTTGAAGCCGGCAGTTTTCTATTGAAATATGTCAATTTTATCGATATTTTATCAGTGTTAAAATTATATAGGAGGTGTATATATAAAAACCATAGCTTAATCAACATGCTTCTATTCTTAAGCAAACCGTTTCCTAAAATAAAATTGCAAAACAATAACAATTCTTGAAGATAATCGTTTTTTTCCATGGATATGCATTTCCACGAAAGGAAAAAGCATCCTCAGTGTATCTTTTTGTAGCTCGAGCCCTTTTCCTCCATCATAGGTAAACAAGGATCGATGAGCGTGATATTTATACCACGGACCTACTGATGCGCGCACTATGGAGTGATGAGCCCGATTGTGTTCCCGCAATGACGTGGAAAGGGGAGGGGGACCCCCAAAAATAGGATATATGTACAATAATAATTTGGTGGGAAGAAACTTTTATAAAACACAAACATATTTTTTCGAGGTCAACATTAATAACATATCATAATATTATTAGTGATATGTTATAGGTATTGATAGTATATTATATCGTGAGTAACAGTTGTAAATCACAATAATTGCCGTATGATTACGTGAAAGAAAATCTAGTATATTTTCTGGATGTCAGATAAGATTAGTCCAATGAAAATTGGAATGTAGAAGGCTATCCCCTAGTTCTAGAACCTAAGAGGGACTGCTTAAGTAGCTAATATATTGTCAATCAGATGTTGCACTTAGGCTAAATATTGACAAAACCAGTACACGAGTTAACTGGATTGAATACAAGACTATTTTACATAGCCTTGTAAACATATTTTAAATATTGAATTTTTCTATTCTAAATAATCCAATAATACAAATATACTAATTGATCACTAAAATCTACATGTCAGGGTAATGAAACGTAATTGGTATAAGAGCAAATAATGGATATTGTTAATTTAAAAATGTAATTTAGTAGGTGGTCACAACACTAAATGTATTGTTATTTATAATTTCCTCCTTTCCACTTTGTTCTTAAATTGACGTACAGTACAGCTCCACCCGGTATTGTTCTCAAACTGACGTACAGTATAGCTCCACCCAGTATTGTTCTCAAACTGACGTACAGTACAGCTCCGCCCGGTATTGTTCTCAAACTCACGTACAGTACAGCTCCACCTTGTATTGTTCTCAAACTGACGTAAAGTACAGCTCCGCCCGGTATTGTTCTCAAACTGACGTACAGTACAGCTCCACCCAGTATTGTTCTCAAACTGACGTACAGTACAGCTCCACCCAGTATTGTTCTCAAACTGACGTACAGTACAGCTCCACGCGGTATTGTTCTCAAACTAGCGCACAACTCCACCCGGTATTGTTCTCAAACTGACGTACAGTACAGATCCACCTAGTATTGTTCTCAAACTGACGTACAGTACAGCTCCACCTTGTATTGTTCTCAAACTGACGTACAGTACAGCTCCGCCCGGTATTGTTCTCAAACTGACGTACAGTACAGCTCCACCCGGTATTGTTCTCAAACTGACGTACATTACAGCTCCGCCCGGTATTGTTCTCAAACTAGCGCACAGCTCCACCCGGTATTGTTCTCAAACTGACGTACAGCACAGCTCCACTTTGTATTGTTCTCAAACTGACGTGCAATACAGCTCCACCCAGTAACGTTATCAACCCTCCTGGTTTCTGGCGTTTATACATTTCTGATTGATTATCTTAGCACCTTAACCCTCCCCCGAGTTCATAGATTCACTATATAACATGACTAAGATTATTTCTGTTAGAATTGATCATTAATGTTACTAAAAAAAATTAGATAGGTTTAAGAATGTTAGTAAACAAAGCAAAGGCTTTGACGTAACATTAGTTTGTCTAAACAAGTAAAGTAATTTTTATTTAAAAAATAATAGCTGTTTCTTTAATCTGTGTGCAACATAATATTTATTGTAAAGTCTTGAATTTTACAAAGCTTTTTTTTTAGAATCACGTCTTACAACCCTTTCTGACTATACTCTTTTTTTCAAATTTATATGCTATGATATGTTGCTATAGTATGATTATGTTTCCATTACATAGTTTTGTTTTCAAAAATATCAGAAAAAACGGGTTTTTATGTTATGACAGTTTCCGCTTTAACTAGATAATCTAGCCGTAAAAGGAAGGTACAGTAGAACTTGGAAAATTCGAACGTATATAATTAAAATTCATGTTTAGTTCGAACTTTTGCCGTGTTCCCCTTAAGCTTCTATCAAAACAATGTTAAAAATTCACATGTAATTCTAACTTATTTTGTTTAATTTTAAATAAAATTGCCTTGAAAATTACGAAAAACAGCCTGAAACCTTGCGTAGTAAATACTTTTATCACTCGACTCTTGCTGTTTTATGTCCTTATGAGATTTTGTGAACTTGGATGAGAACTTAGAAGTCTGCGGAGAGCTTACAGATGCAGAAAATTTTGGCAGATGTTATGAATAATATAAATGACAGTGCATCTTCAGATGAAGAAGGGGAATAGACGGAACTTACAGAGAAACCGATCCCAACATCTACACAGCCAGGACCACATCGAAGAGTTATTGAGGGACAACAAAATGTAAGCTCCTTTATTCAAGTAATATCAGAGCAGCACTTGTAATGACCAGCCAACTAACCAAGTGCAAGTTGAAAAGAGAGGTAGCACTTATTTTGACCAGTCCTAGTGACCAGTCCTAGTGACCAGACACATGTTTAAAAGAGAGGTAGCACTTATTTTGACCAGTCCTAGTGACCAGACACATGTTTAAAAGAGAGGTAGCACTTGACACATGTTTAAAAGAGAGATAGCACTTATAATGGGAACCCGCCACAGTGGTTGCTTGATATAAGGCGTCACTCTCGCAATATATTGGCCTGCATATGACGGGGAGAGTGGTGTTCGAATCCCAGATGGGTGTACTGAGGATGTTGTTTTTCCTTAATCATTTTACACTCTCCCTCTACGCAAATGCAGGTACACTTACTCTAGATCCAATCTTCCTCAACCCCAACACACCAGATTAACTAGTACGTATACGTATAACCCGAACGGTTAGTAAGATTGTAGTGTTAAAAAACATTTATGCTGGGCAGTCCTAGGGATCTTGTGGCAGGGAGGAGGTTAATCAATCGTGGAGGTAGTTCTTGAACTAACCAGTTCCAGTAACTTGTGGCAAGTGAGCAGGATAATCAATCATGGAGGTAGTACTTGAACTAACCAGTTCCAGTAACTTGTGGCAAGGAGCAGGATAATCAATCGTGGAGGTAGTACTTGAACTAACCAGTTCCAGTAAATTGTGGCAAGGAGCAGGATAATCAATTGTGGAGGTAGTACTTGAACTAACCAGTTACAGTAAATTGTGGCAAGGAGCAGGATAATCAATCATTGAGGTAGTACTTGAACTAACCAGTTACAGTCAATTGTGGCAAGGAGCAGGATAATCAATCATGGAGGTAGTACTTGAACTAACCAGTTCTAGTAACTTTGTGGCAAGGAGCAGGTTAATCATTTATCATAGGTGTAATACTTTAACTTGTTCGTTCATGCTATTTATAACACATTCATCAAATAATACATGGTAGGCAGGGTTAATTTAAGGAGGAATGTGGACATGTGTCCTTAGAAAGATGTTGTAACTCTGGAATAAACCCTTCATAGTGTCCCGGTTTCCAGTTTAATCTCAGCCTCTCACGTTAAGAGTCAGGAATTTTGAACAGCTTCAACGATCTTGTGAGTGATAGTGTGTACTATGGGCTGTGATGTATGGGGTGTGTTCCTCTAAATTAAGTTCCAAGTTCTAGGCACGAATCATTTGGAACAATATTACGCTATGTGCACCTCTTCTTAACAGCCATCAGGACTCTCTAATTATACTATCTATCTAGGGATTAGTAAGGTAAAATTTAGAGGCAATGTACCGTCATTTGATTAAGAGAGATAGAGAGGGGGTGAGTGAGAAACCATTTGGAAATACACATTTCAGTTTACCCAGCCAGGTTTAGATTCCCAGCCTCTACGCTACCTGCAAACTTGTTCAGACGCTTTAGTCAGCTCTCCCACCATTGCGGGTAAGATAATCTGTTAGATTGGATGTGTTTCAACTGTTAATTTAAAATAGAAAATATTTACAAGTTAATAAATATTTTATAAGTGCGTCCTTAATTTTTTTTTAATTTTACCTATGTTGATTTTTCTAAACAAAACTTCAAGTTTAAAAATCTGTTCAATGCATTACAATAAATCGGTTTGAATGAACATTGGTAATTTTTCTCGTCAAACCCTTTCATCCAAATGTATTTTTCAATGAGGATGAATATATCACAAATATACGTATCAGTACATTTGATTTGAAGCTGATATAGCAGAGAAACCTTACCAATATTGTTCGTCTCTTTGTGTTTGGAAGTTAATGACATTGAACAGTAACGAATTCAATTATTACGATTGCTGTTTTACTCCAAACTAATTGATTTGGAACAAGTGAATTAGGCCAGTAACTGAATTAGACCTCAATTATTGGCAATGTAATATTTGTAGCATTTTTACGAGATTTCACATCCATTAAAGTGGATCCAGCCAGATGTTTAGTTAAACAACAAATTAAATACCTATATAAATATAAATTTATATGCCTATAATATTGCTATTTATATCATATTAATGCATATAAATATAATACCAACATATAATATACATATATGCATAAATAATGAGAAATAAAAGTTTTAAAAACTAGTATTATTTAATGATTAACTAATATTTACCAAATAATTAACTAAGGGTACTTTCAAATTGTTCACATGCATGTAAAATCTTTTTATGTCACTACGTAAAATATAGAGCAAAGAAAATTAACTAACAACAACATTAACAGTAAATGCTTGTATGAATTAAATCAATAGATGATACAGTTAAGTGAATTAGCTTTTCCATTTATTTTATTTCTAATACAATAAAGTTCATGTTTACATTAAAAAATATACATTAGTAAAAAAAATAGAGATTTACTCTAGTTCTAAAATGCTCGTTAGTAACCTAATTTTATATATCAACAAGACCTCAATCATGAGTAAGTTTGTTTAAGGCATTTGTTATTCACACGTTATAAGATTCTTAGAGGAAAAAACCTTTTTGTAACATTTAATAAAGTCACTAAATCCATTTTTATATAATAAGTAAAATCATGTGATCTTAAACTATAACTTTTAATATAAAGTATCAATACCTAATATTAGCACTAATTGTATAGAAAACCAAACAATAATTTTACCGGTTGTTCTCTTTGTGTGTGACATGACGAAAACAAAATTAGGGTGTTCAAAAACAAGTTTATTAGGAAGTTATTTGGTCTAAAAAGGGATGAGATTACTGTGGAGTGGAGGAGGTTACATAACGATCAGCCATATATTCTATACTAATCACAATACATTGTTAGGGTAGTTAAATATCACAGATTACGGTGGACAGGACATGAAGCCCTAAGGGTAGATTCTGGAACCTTGTTCAGGGTATTGTCTAGCAAACCCAATGGGAAGAGACCATTGGGAAGACCTTGACGCAGATGGGAGGATAACATTATAAAAGACCTGTAAGAGATAGGGTGTAATGAGATGGATAATTTTACACTCTCTTTCCACGCAAATTCAGGTACACTTCCTATAAATATAACCTTCCTCATCCCTATCGCATTTGCATAATCAGTAGATAAGCGTATAACCCGAACGAGTAGTAAGAAGCAGTGCTAAAAACAGTTATAAATTTATCAATAATTTTCAATCATACTTCTTTATGCATTACTTAATAATTTCTCTTAATTTGATTAATTTAATGGACCGAGAATGTAAATACAATTATTGTAATATTTTCCCCCTGCCATTGTGACAGCATTAGTTTCCCGTTTTCAAAAAACAAGATTCCTATGAAAATCAAACTGTATTTTAGGTTGACACTTATTACGAGGGCCCAACAATACGGTTTGCACTCTTTTATTTATTAGCACCACGTCTTACTACCCGAGCTGGCTATACGCATACTTACTAATTACTCTTAGGTCTCTAGGGATGAAGAATGTTGAATTTCAGAGGAAGTTTACTCACTTTTACGTGGAGAGAAAGTAAAAAAACCGCTACGGAAAAAACACTCTAAGTGCACCGAACCGGATTCGAACGCAGATTTCCCCGTCACCGGGAGTTAAGTTTAATTTTCTACTTATATTAATCTCAACCAATTTTCGAATATTTGTCCTGGGAACTGCGTAATTTGAACAGGACATCCCATTTTCACTTAAAAAGTTTTTGTTCAAATGTCACTATGGTCCATATATTATTTTTTAATAACTGTTGATATTACTATGAATAGAAAATGATACTAAACTTATTCACTGTAGCATTATTTAATTTATTTTTACCAAAAAGTGTTTCTTTTATAAAAATTTCAAAAATAACAACCTTAACTCGCTTTCAATTTCACACCGCCTTAAGGTTGATATGTAGGGAACGTGAGGAAAGGGCAGTGTTTTCAAAGTTTTTATACCAAAACTTTCAAAATAATTCAAATATTGCTTCAGTAGAAACATATTGTTTAATTTTCTTCACACAGTTCTATCAACAGTTGTTGAATATCTGTCAACGGTGTCCTGGAATTGAATGACAACTTTTTCTCTTAATTTAATAATTTATCATCTAATTCCGCTATGATCATGACAGATATTCAAGAACTATTATTTTATATCACAATGTGAATAAAAATTAAACTCAAATGTTTGTATTCAGGAAATATTTTATGTATTTTGGTCAAAGGATAAAAAGAAGATTTTATTTAAAAACAATATTGAAATTCAAGTTTTTCAAGAAATTATTTGATCCCTCTAATACATACATAATAATTGTTTTGAACAAGAAGTTTACGTATTTTTACCGCAATTAAAATAAATAAATAATAATGTGTGTTGTAACTTTATTTAAATCTTACCTAAATTAATTTTCAATCAAATTGAATGTAGCCCACAGTACAGTACTGTAAGTACAAATGAAGGTTATCTATTTAAACGCACCTTTAAACATAAATTGAGATAATTATGGATGTAAATTAGTCTAGCACTTTAATAATCAATCTAGTGGTTCACACGGAAAAATTTAATTTTAAGCTAACACCTAATAGTAGAGATAATATGTAACTCTAGACGTTGGTACCTAGTCTTGATGTAAATTTCAGCACGCGAAAGCTGTGATCCCAACCACATCATACCCATTTGACACCTCTCAGTATAATTAATTTGAGCAAACGCATACCAAGTAATTTTCAGCAAATGTGTACGTTAATGGTATAAACACATCCATCTAAGTACTACTAGACTCTCGAGTGAAATTAAGCTAGATTCAACCTGCTCCTACCTCACTAAGATAGCTTTATATATTTATTACACCACGAACATTGGTGGAGAACTTTCAAGTGTGTTTAAGAGTTGATTCTTCTTGGGTAAGCTCAAGTATAGAAATAAGTATAGTAAGAGTCTGGTAGGAAGGGCCTTATCTTTAATTATTCTGAAATAATTCTATAGTAGGCATAGACATCCCATAAAATTTATGAATAATTTTCAATAATAATGTAATTTTAAATGTCACATTCACAACTGCTCCCCATTAAAAGGTCTGTTCACTATTGATATACAGTTGTAAAATAATAATAATACAATATAGGGATTATCCAGAAATCAAATAACAATTTTTGTCCTACCTTTTTTTACCCCTTTTTCCTCTACTCATGTAACACCAAATATAAATCTATCCTGACCCCCTCCCACACCCTTATTTAAGTATATCTTTGTTACGTAACACTGGGATTTACCGAACTTTCTTCCATGTAACACCATTTAGATATTAGAAACTACCCCTACCTCTTACCAACAGCGTTACGTGGTTTAGGGATTACCCCTTAGGTGTTGGGTCCTAAACAAGTGACCATAATATATCGATGCTTAAGCCGATCATATCAATTATTTGGCTTTTGTTTTATAAAGAATATTTTCGTTTTAATAATAAATAAATGTAGAATACATTATATAGAATTAAAATTTGTAATTTTTTAAAAATAAACCCATCGGGTATCACATATATATTTTGACTCTGCTACACCCAATATCGTTGCTGAGAGAACTGCAGGTCTTATGGAGAAAAGCTGTATCTTCGCTTTATCTCGGTTAACTGTTGCCAAATATTCTTGCTCTCATTTATGTCTGAAGATTGTGTGCTCGGGTAGAAAGGAGCTACTGGCAACCTCGACTAACCAGCATTGCGAAACTTGTCTTATATTTGAGGGGAGATTGACAATATAAAAACGAGAGAACTACAAAGCTGGTTCCCAATAGTAGTCATGCAGTTCCCTCAGAGATGATATCAAGTGTATATATGCCAGCATCTCCGGTCAGATGGTCTAAGGCATCACGCTCTCATTAGACAAAGTTTACGGTGATGTATAGGTTGAGGTTCGAATCTAGGTCTTATGCCTTGGATTTAATTTTACACATGCAGTTTTATCCTTACCTCCTCACTCTAATTCGGGTGAATTTTCTCTAAGTTACCTTACCAATCCCAAACAGGATTTATTCTAAGCTATCCTCCCAATTCTTGCGCTTTTTAATAAATCGATACAATTCTCGGTAGTCCTATTAATTGAAAATTATAATTTGATCTATTTTATAAGGTAAAATTATTTGTTTGGAAATGATACCATCAAAAAGTGAAAAAAAATTTCCTAGATCACAATTCTATACCTCATCAAATAACAAATTACTATAAACGTTACTATTCAATTCGGAAATACACTAATGTGTTAAAATTAAATTAGATAAATATTGGGAGTTTTATAATTTTTAAAATCATGTTTATTCTCTATTATATATAATATTATTTTTAAATATATATTAAGATTTTACCTGGAAATAAAATATGTAATGCATTTAAAATTTGACATGTCATCTTGTATTAATTTGTGTGGTTTTATTTCATTTTGGCTTGTAAGACTTGACAATATGCATGATTACTTTTTCTTTTTAAGGTGGGATGGAAGGAGACACGAGGAAAAGGCAGTGTTTTTGCATTTTTTACGCTAAAACATTTTTTTTGCCAAAATAATTAAAATATCTCTCCAGTACAAACATAGAATTTAAGTTTATTCACATTATGACCTCAAAATTTCTTGAATATCTGTCAAGGGTTTCCTGGAATTTAATGTTTCTCATCTAATACCGCTATGCTCATGATGGATATTCAGGAATGGTTGATCTCAACATGAGAAGAAAAGTAAACTCTATGTTTGTACTGGAGCAATATATTCTTTATTTTGGAAAAAAAAGTTTTGCCATAAAAACTGCAAAAACACTGGACTTTTCTCGTGTCTCCTTCCATCCCACCTTGAGTCAACAATCCGAAGGCTGGTTTGATGTGATTTCTATACATCCAACGCTTGAAATGCATTCAGTCCTTCGGTTGGTTAGTGCTGCCTGCACAATCTGGTAGATACCCCATGTACTAGGTGAGTTCAGGTAGTGTATTGATTCCCCGTTTGCCTCAACACTGAATTACTATGACCGAACGTGAAAGGGCTTACCAATTTGACCAAGAAAGGTATATTCACATACCTTCCAGGGTTATTTTAAATGCCACAATCGGCATGGGACCAACAGATGTACTTTCCCTCCGAAGTAAGTTGTGCTAAGTATTTTTATCGCTCTAGAAAAATCCGTCACCCTCAGGTGGGTTTGAACCCACTATGATTGGGCCCTGAGACGAGCATTTTATTCCAAGACGAGTCGACAACAATGACTAATAATAATAATTGACAATATATGTGTTTTAAATATGTTGGCAGTACTTCGAACATATTGGTTATTTACTACTTACGCTAAACAATAAGGATGGGTAGGGATGCGTGGAGGAAATGTTTACATTGACCTGCAGAAATTATAGAACAAATGTATAAGGAAAATCACCTCTCTGTATACCTAGCAGGAATTCGAACCATGATCTACCCAACAAGCAAGCTCAGCCACCAATGAGAGTACTATATTTATATAGTGGCTGATGAAATTATTTCTGTGGTTAATTTAAATTAGAATAATTTATATGAAACTAAATTTTCCGTCACAATAGTATAGAATTGATCATATTGTCTGGTATAGTCTATAACATTATTTTATGAGTTAAATACCCTTTGGATAAATGTTTCTTCAAAAAACAAGTATTTACTATTATTCAACATCTAAAACAATCTCCAGATATCCATTTTGAGCCAAACCGTCAAAACTTATTTAGAAATATTACGAATTTTTCAAAATAATTCAGAAGTACACTACCCTTAGTATTAGATATAGATTAAATATCACTAAATATCCTCAAAGAACTTCACTGTTTCTTTCAAGATGATAAGAGTGTCCCAAATCATTTGAGGGGAGGTGTCCCTCCTGATTTCCTCACTAATGACACCTGTGCCCGGAGGATAACATTCATAGTCAAGATATTTCCACTTATAGGAAGCCTAAATATAAGCTTACGCTAAAATGGCTTGCAATCAATAAATTATATCAAACCTTATTAGGAACACATACACAGACACTAGCATCATGTCTTAATACCTGTTCAGGTTTTACGCCTATATACTAATTACGCTGATGTGCTAGGGATGAGGAAGGTTGAATTTGGAGGAGGCCGACCCCTATTTACTTGAGGCGGGGGGGAGTGGAAAACAATTTTAGGGAAAACCACCCTCAGCACGTCCAACAGGGATTCGAACCCCAATCTCCCTATCATCGGCAGTTTCTAGTATATTACTATAGTGACGACTTAGACCATGTGGCCACCGAAGCAGGTCAGAGCTAGTTAAAACGGTACCTGTAGATGGTTCCTATTTGACCAATCGTACTTGGGCTCTGCTCTACATACCTTGCATAGTAAATGTGTTTCCGTCGACACTTGACCTATGAGTGTCTTACTGAGGGATGAGAACAAATTCACAGTTACAAACTAGCTCTGTTTATCCTGCCAACATACTGCGCCACGCATTTTCTATATATAAATAAATCAAATCACTATTTAAATTCTAGCCACCCTTAAAATTTATGGTTGTACATCTGATAAAACAAGGACAGTACTCGGAAGAGTACATACATGGTTAGCGTTCTTGCCAGAGTTAGGTTTGATTAGAGATTAAGATGAACTGCTTTACTCATGTATTTTATATTATTATGTTTAACATCAAGTTTAACGATGGCTTGAACTAAGAGTTAAGGGTGAAGAGAGTGGTTTATATTAAGTGCACTCTCATTTGCATGGAGAGGTAATCGGTAACCACTCTTTGCACACACATTTATTTCGAACCTCAACCCCCACGTCACTGACAATTCAGTTTAGCGCAGGCCTGGCATATTATACCCCATTAAAACCAGTTCACGTGTTATAACTTAAGAACACTTTATATGTCTAAACTGAAGAGAGTATAATAATACTTTTTGATAATCCTAAGCGCCATAACCGTCTCACAACCCACTCGTAGCAACCCACTGGTTGTTAGCCTAGTCGAAAGAAGTACTAGTTTTTTTAAAATGGACTATCTACAGAAAAATATAGGAGGTAGTTATTTCGAACACTAGGAATTAAGGATGGATTAAAAAAATACAAGACTTTTGCCAATTTTTAAAACTTAATACGTCAAACATAACCTCAATATCTACGACAAATGGGCGCAACTGATTGTAGACGAGACATTAAGCACCAATCATAAGAAACAACTCATCATACGTTATCAAAATTGATTGTAATGTTCAAGTATGAGGATAAATTCACATAAAAAATATGAAACCACTTGAGTATCTTGTCCTCCATTAGAAATGTAAGTTGCTCTAAATATAGTAATATTTGCAATAAATTAAGAACATATATTTAAATGCGATCAGTTTAATGTAATTAAAGTATAGTGATAATTAATTTATTATTTAATTGATAGAATTATTGTATCAAGTAAAGAATTCCATTATGTAAAATCAAAGTCATTATATATATTTGGGATCTTTACGATATTAAAACATTGGGTTAGGTTTAAACATTAACATAAAGCTATATTTTATTAAATGATTTATGTTGCGCATTGCTTAATATGGCTACACAATTTTTTGTACGATTTAAACACATTAAGGTAAAATGGAAGGGAATGAGAATTAGAATCAGTATATTAGTAGGTTCTATTAAGCAAAAAAAAAATTGTTTTGCCAAATTAATAATTTTTTTTTGGCACAGTGGATACTTTTGGTTTTAATTTTTTCTGTGGCAATTGAACAAAAAACATTTAAAATTAAGTTTTAAGGTCCTTGTAAAATTTTATGATGATCATGACAAAGACTGAAGAATTAATAATAAACTATTTGCAGAAAATTAAAGTAGACCTAACTACTAAAACAATTTTATTTATTTTAGCTAAACATTTTATTTATTACAAAAAACTTACCTTTAATCGTGTTACCCTCAAACCCACCTAACATAATGAATATCTTAGTTTTGTGTCTGGCTATCACAATGATTAATGCCCCTGCAATAAAGTTTTGACCAGATTTGATAAATAATTCTTTGGTTTATAGGCCTGACAAATAGGATATATAAATATGTTACAAGCTCTTGTCATCATTACAGGATTTTTAAAAGACCAAAATCACTTATATACATGGAAAATCTTGATGTTATTTATAAATTAATATTGATTGTATATAAGCCATAAATTGATATAATTATGATTATAAAATTATGTATTATATAAGTTTAAAATGTCAAATAGAATAGCATCTCACAGAAGCTATGTATTATTTCATGATTAAAATGAAATCGTACTTTTGGCCTTTGTAGTAACTATCATTCCTAAAAGTGAACATCTTTCATTTAATACTTTACTTTGTAAGTGTTTCACATAAAATGTCAATTAAGTCATGGATTATTGAGTCAATTAACCCTAATCTACTATTTGTTATTTATCAGTTTAATTAGATCGACAATCGTTAGTATTTCCATTAATATTATATCATACCTATACACTAAATACTGATTATTACTAAATAGTTTAAACCAAAACTGCTTTACCTTTCAAATAGAGATTGTTTACATCCTTAAAAATATTATCTGTGAGACATAGAGATAGCTCAAATGTTAATTTATTTATAACAAAAGTCTGTACTTGATTACATTTTCAAAAAATATATTTGTTAGAGGATGTATAATCTAGTTTTATAAATCTCTTTCAATAAAGTACGGATTTTAAATTCTCAAACAATCCAGTTTATCAGAAGATTATACACATGTACTATACTATGTTCATAATCAAAATACAAAATTAACAATGTTTGTGTCACAATTTATGAGATTTATTTCCTGTCTCTCTTGATCTAAGCAAATCCAAAATATACACACACCTCAAGTATGAGATATATATGTATTTGGATCTATATTTAAGGTGGGATTAGAGGAAACGCGAGAAAGGGCCAGTGTGTTTGCAATTTTTACAATTTTTATGGCAAAACATTTTTTGGCCAAAAAAATTAAATATTGCTCCATTACAAACATAAAATTTAATTTTCTTCACATAATGTTATCAACAGTTCCTAAATATGTGTCATGAGCATGGTGGAATTATCTAACAAACTTTTTAATTGAAGAGAAAAAGTTGTCATTAAATTTCAGAACACCCTTGAAAAATATTCAAGAAATTTTGAGGTTACCATGTGGAGAAAATTAAATTCTATGTTTGTACTGGAGCAATATTTTATTTATTTTTGCCAAAAATGTTTTGCCATAAAAATTGCAAAAACACTGACTTTTTCTCGGGTCTTACTATATTCCACCTTAAATACCAACACGATTCGAAGCCTAATATCACTAAGGTTTTCATAAGTAGAAATATACTAAGAAACATACAACCAACCTAATATATTTGAAAGAATAGCTGTTAAAATATAAATAAATGTTTAATATTATCAAACTCTTAAACAGTGTCAATATTTATATATTTAGAATGCTCTAAGCATAAAATGATAATAAATAGAGCTTTTGGACGCGGGTTTATTTATATTTTAAATTATTGTAAATATAGAAAAAGAATACAAACTAATATTGATTTGATTTTAAAAAAATTATCAGAAAACTAGCTTGTATTTCTTAATAAGGGACATTTGTTATGTTATAGCTAGTAAAGAATATGTGTTGAAAATTAAAAAAATCATGTTTGTTCTATTTATGACTCTTGTATCATCATAGTTAATTAATCAAAATGGTCAAACTATAAAGCGAGTAAATTTCGATTGAATTTCCTGTCAACCAGAAAGAATGCAATGTATTATATTTTTAAATATACGATGGTAAAATTATTTATTTATTACCTACTAGAAATCACACAACTTTTTTTATAGAATCTTTTAATTAGGATATTATACTGTCTTAAATTAAACTTACCGGGAAAATTTATATATCACGTTTTGATAACAATAAAGATGAAAATAATATATTATTATAGTACATTTTCTAATATTTTAAAAGTAATTGTATTAATAGCAAGTAAATACTTTACACGAGAAATGTGTTTTAAACTATTTGTTCATGAATAAACTATCTGTTAAAGAGCTCATATGCAGTAAAGCAATATGTGTCGCGATACATAATATGCAATTATTATTAATCCAAATATTTGAACACAGCTTTATTTCATAGCAGTTTGAATAAGTGTATTATTACAAACAAGGAAAATAACTGTTAAAGGGTTGAATAATCTGTGATTATATTTAATATTGTTTATTCAGTATTGATTCTTATAAGTTCACATGTTTCACATCCGGTACTTAGGTTGCATAAGTAAACAAACAAAAACAAATAGTATCCTTAATCTATAAATGAAAGCTTTTGATAATGCATAGTAATGTTTTTCACCCGAAAGGCTTGAATTTAATTCTAAAACATTTAGTAAATACTTAGAGCGATTTTCTTAGTCAAAATAATACCGCATTAATGTTTATAATTTAGTTATTCTATATATTATATGTCTCCTGACGTAAATTTCGGGCCAGTAATTCAAAGAGAGTTAGAAACAATAAATATGTTTGTTTGTTTAAGAATGCAGTCAGGCAAGTCAAGTTAAGAACTATTTGTAGATTAAAAGCAGGGTTCATAACCTCAATTTTACAGTGATCCTATTTCAAAAACATTGTATTTAGGATACTAAATTAAATATTACGTTGACAATATCCTCGTGCTACTGGTAAAACAGATGATATACAGTAAAATTAGTATATCCCAATATTAAATATAAATTAAACTATTTGTCTTGATACATACTATATATTTACAAAGATATCACATGTAAGTTTATTGACTATGGGAATTTAAAAGTAAAGTTATTTAATCATAAATATATATCGATTACTTTTTTTCTAAACAGATGTAATTCGTTTGACTTAAGGAGTACTAACAAATATTAGGAACATGTGATGTATTATAGCGTTTAAATAGCAATGTAGTAAACCTGGCAGTTATAAGTATAAAGTCTTTGTTGGGTTAATTAATAAGTGTGATACATAATAGTGTGAATACCACGTGTTTAGTTCATTTTATGTGATGAGAAATTAGATAAAAATAAGTTTTCCTGATAGTAACACGCCCCCAAATCATCGAGTGACACAGGCATTTCTTGTATATTTCATGTGCCTATACGACTATATTTACGAATATTATTTATTTGGGCTATTTAAATGACTAGTACTTAGCTTATAAAAAAAATCAACATCTCTTACCAAGCTTTATGTCCACAGAAAATTGAAGGAATAAGATGATAGCTAAACTTATATTTGTGTTACTAGGTCTAGGCCTATATAAATAAATAGGTCTAGGCCTATATAAATAAAACTAGTTTTCTTCATATGTTGGTAGTGTAAGTAGAAATATACTATATATATATATATATATATATATATTATATGTTGGTAGTGTAAGTAGAAATATACTATATATATATATATATATATATTTACAGCCATTTATTAAACTGGTTCGCATTATCAGAATATGTTTTCTCAAAGAATTAATTTTTAACTGAACGTAGATTTTAGAAAGACTGCATACCTTTAAGACATTACTCTAAGATACATAACTATTAATACCTGGTACATTTAGAAGCTAAGTTAGTAGTTAGTAAGTTGAATAACGCTCACAATGGACAAGTCGGTGCTGTTGTTCACTAGTTAGGGCGCGTGGTTTGACCGGAACACTACCATAGTACGTCACAAAGGCTGCAGTAGCTAAACACCACTAGAAGTTGACGTACCGTACTTTCGAGATCTATCGCAATCCACTAATAACACCCCGCTCCAAGGCCTCGATCTAATACTATCCGGTCGTCACCGGCCAGAAGAACACCTCCTTCCCAGGGGTTACTTACCGAAGGGTTCGGCATGCAGCGTCTCATGGGGTCCGGCGAGCGATAAGTTGGAGAGTAGCGGCCAGGGAAGCACGAGCTTGGAGCGCTGATGGGCGGGTGAAGACTCGGCTTCCCGTTCATCATCTTATCCGGGGAGTACATGTCGTTAACAAGCTCTCAACAAACAATAACAAACAAACAGTCTTGAGGTCTTAACTGCAGCGCGCCGCCATTCTGTCGCCGCTCCACGGCACTGGAGTTAACACAACATGTTGTTCCCCAAAAAACACGACAAACCCCCCCGAAAAAAAACAAAAAACCCGGAGAGCTGCTCTTCTCTTGTTTTTGCACCTGTTTGCGCGACCCTTGTTTTCGTCACTGTGATATTTGGTTCCTAGTAGAGTGAGATGGACAGGAGAGGGGTGTGTGTTGTGAAGTGGGGGGGTGGGTAGGTGGGGAGACGACGCCGTGGTAAGGGTGAAGGGGACGTCGGAGGGAGACTGACTGTGACGTCACGTGGTCTTTCAGGATTATAGCGCATGCGTTGACCCTCCCACCGTTGTGTACCAGCGAAAAGCGGCCATTCCATGCAGCTAAAAACCGATAGGTTTCGAGCCGTATTCTAGCTTACTGTTAGCGAGCGAAAAAAATAAGAGGGGGAATAGGGATAATATAAGGGAGATGGAGATAGGGGAATTGGCGGAAAAAAAACCCAACACACATACAACACAGTGAGAGTGAGTTATGATGGGAGTAGGGAGGTTACGAAACATACGATCATCCCTTCCATTTTGAACCCTTCTTTTATACACAATTATTTCACTCAAACCTCATTGAGATCCTTTTGAAAATTTAATGGAACATTTGATTTGACCCACGCACATTCTCCTTTAATTGATATTTATTTTTCCATGTGATCGCGTTTTTTTTATGCGTTTCAGTCTGTGTTTATTCATCAGAATGAGTGAGTGAGAAAGAGAGAGGCAGATATATGAAGTCACTTGAGTGTTGCGGTGTCCTCCAGTTGGGAGTTGAAATGGCAAGTTTACACTCTGGTGCGTCCCCGAATTCTCATTAAAAGTGATTGTATTTATTAAGGTAGGACCACTTCCCGTCTCATGTATCTATGATCCGAGCTCAGAGGAATGACTGTTTGAAACATCTTCAATGTTGTAAATGGCCAACTTTAATAATTGGCCGCTCGCTCGCAGGTGTAGGGGAGGGGGGG